>JAIUZE010071609.1:0-38079 GCA_022085475.1 Heliosperma pusillum | reverse complement strand
CTCGATATCATTTACGTGTTTTACATGATTTCTATGTTAGAATTCGTATTTAGAATACGATTAGTAAGCTTAGGATTTATGTTATTGATGATGATTGTTGTTAGTTGATGATTGTTGATGATGAATATTGATTGTTGATAGTTGTTAGAAGTTAATTATGAGAATTGACATTGATTGATCAAGTGTAGAATGCTCACGGCTGAACTGGGGTTCCCAGCCGGGTGACCGGCCGCCGGTCTGCCCACCGGCTGGGAACACATCAGTAGGGAAGTTTGCATTTTTGTGTAGTGGTGCTCCTGGCCGGGTGCCCGGCCGCCGGCCCCTTGACCGGCCTGGAACACGCTGCCCTTTCCTTTGTGATTTTTGTGTTATGCATGATGCGCATGCCGCGGTACCGGCCGCCGGTCCTCTGACCGGCCGGCAACACGGCTGTGTTTTATTTCTTACAATTTCTAAAACTCGTAATTTATAATAGTTCGCATGATTTGTTTATCGTATAATTTTACGTAGTGACTTATAATATTAATGTTTTGAATATATGATATTTCATTCGCTTGTATCACATGTTTTGTGACGGTTTTTGGTATGTCCCACTTTGAGTCGGTTTTTACAAACGTTACGGTTTGAGCACTATTTTGTTATGTGCTTTGTACTCTCATTCCCTTGGCTACCTCCACATTCGTAAGGCTGGAATGTCGGAACGGGGAGGTATCCTACTGCTTAATTGCATGTGTTAGTGGGCATACGACGACGTTGTTGGGAGGCGAACGCATTGCGTTGATCGACCCGGCCGTCAAATGTTGTGTACTTGCGAGGTGGTGTTATTTGCATGTAGCGTACCGCTTGTTATGAGTCTTGAGCTCTTTTCCGCCTATTTCGTGAATTATTCTACCGAATTTGGGGTACTCGGCGTCATTTGATTGACCGAGTCTTGGATGCGAAATGTCATCGCTTGTCGAACCGGAAAATGCGATTCTGGGAGTCTAGCCAGATTTAGACTAAGACCGTATTATTATCGTCGTCCTACCAGGAGGAAATTAGTCTACATATACGAAATGAATTGAATCGTGTATGCGTTCATGGAATGTTTTTCTCCCGTGGATGCCCCTTTTAATCATACTTGTCATGTACACGGTGATAGTGCGTTTCATTTACCGTGAGAGAGGTCGTCATTGTATTGTTAAGTGTGGATGGATGATTACATGATTGATTATTCATGATCATACCATGACTTTGTGGGAAATCAGTATTACCACAATACAATTATTTTAGGATTATAACGAAAAGTAATAATTTGATTATGCAAGTCATAAACGAAAACATATAAAAGGTTTAGAGATTTAGAAATCAACCTCCGGTCCTAGCAATTTGGCGTAAAGAACAGAGATATCAAAGTAGATATCCTCCTAATCGTTGCACCCAAGATTGTATGAGAAATACCCTTCTCTTATGCTAGAAAGAGAACTAAAGTTACTGTTAACTTTTGTTTTGTAGTTTTGTCAAAAGTTCCTGTTAACTTTTGTCAGTTTTGTGTAATGTGTAGATGGAGGCTGCCTGAGAGAATAGAAAACTAGGTTTTGGAATTTCCTCTTTTTCTCTCACCCTTCACGGCACCTTTTGGGTTTCTTTTATATGAGGAGATATTTTGGTCTCCTCAAAAATAACTACCCATTGACCAAAAACCGAGTGTATCTGGATACTTTCGTTTTTGGTCATTTTAGCTTCCAATATAATGTAATATATTATAATCGTCGTTTTACATGGACCGACATTATAATCCGACATTAATTATAAATATCCGTATATTTATAATTTGCCAATTAATTATAACGGTTTTATGTTTAATTAGCTACATTATTTACTATAATTTATAAACTTTATATTCATATTACGAATTCAGTTAATTCGTCGCCGTCTAAATTTGTCTTCATCATCACATTGACTAACCTTTTTAGTCACTTACACGATAACCTTTTTTAGAATATATCGGGCATCAATATGATTATTTTCTCAAATAATCACATCTCTCAAACACATCCTATAGGTGTGACTTTTAGGGACCAGTTGATCACCGCCATCTGTATGACAATCACGTCAAACTTATCTAGCAAGCCAACCGTTATTGATAAACGTTAATCAACTGATTATTATACAAAGTATACCCTTGAATCTACAGAGATTTATTT
The DNA here is from genome assembly GCA_022085475.1 of Heliosperma pusillum. NCBI lineage: Eukaryota > Viridiplantae > Streptophyta > Magnoliopsida > Caryophyllales > Caryophyllaceae > Heliosperma > Heliosperma pusillum. Next base: position 35,893 of record JAIUZE010071609.1, on the reverse strand, counting down.
AGTTATTGCACTAACTGTGGAGGACACTAGCTCCAACAGACTTGGCATGGTTTGGTTGTCGAGTCTCAATCTTATCAAACTTATACCGCTAACGGTGAGATGCAAGCCCTAGTGAGCGTATTCGGTTGCCTAAGAGTGTCTTCCCCGAGTCTTTGTATAACATGATGGATTCGGATTTGTATTCTTATGCTCTTATCATTATATATTGAATTGCCTATCTATCCTTATCGTATCTCACATGTATATCTATATATGCATGCTTTACTTTTGTATTTCCTTTTATGTACGTTTAATGTGATATGGCTGGGAGAACCCGGAGTTACTCCCCACGGACTGTGGCGTTCATGTTTTTCATGGATGAACAGGTTGCTTGATTGGATGGCTTTTTGCTTATGATATTTTGGGTTCGGGTGTGAGCTAGCGGGCGTTGTCCCTGGAAGATTCACCTCTAGACGATTTTAGCTAGTTGCTAATAACCTTGTCTTTTGTTAACACTTTGAGAGACTACGTCTCTTGTGGTATTTTTATTTGGTTTGTAATATTTGACACTCCTCGTATTTTCTATTGGCATGTAAAAAGTTTTAAAAACACCGTATTTCCGCTATTTAAATCACATGCTTGTATGTTTTATTTCCGCATTCGCGAGGGTTGTCACAAACAACCTTGACCTTTTGCATTGATGACGACATCAAAGTAGGTCTCTTCCCGTGATGTCGAGGAACTTCTTGAGCATTTAAGTTTCTTACGTGGTGTCTGAAAGTAGTTATAGTGGGGCAAAAGGGGTTTTGAATGAAAAGCGAACCAGTTGAAGATCCGATACTCTCTGAATGTTGGTGTGCTGCAAGGATTGAATGGAGTCGAAAGCAAAACGAGGTCGACCATGAAAGCGAAAATGAATCCAACGAACAAACAAGCACCGAATCAAATGCAACGAGTTAAAATAAATGTATTTTGTATTTTTTTTCTTACTTATTGGTTATATTTGAATAATATATAATTGTAATTTGTAAACAACATTTCATCATTTTTTAATATAATAGATTGAGGTATTTTTTAATATCACCAAAAAAATATCATTACTTACTTGTTCAACTAGTATAGATCCCGCGCGAATGCGCGGTTTTTAAAATTAAATATTTTAAAATTTAACAATTATATTACTCTTTTAACTCCAATTGAAATTTATTTATATAATGTACTATTATTAATGTTTTGCATTAAAAGGTAGAAAATAAAAGGTTCAACATTTTTACCTCAAATAAGATTGTTGGTTACTCGGTTTTAGTGAAACATTTTTAATTATTCAGAAAAAAAATATTGTTGTTGTACCATTATATCCACTAAAAGCATAAAATAAATATGAAATAGTGACATTGTTAATACAATCAAATTAGATAAGTGTTGTAATAAATATAATTTGTATACGCTAAATAATTTTTTGTAAAAAAATAACCAAAATTTAAATGTTCACATAAGAGATAGATATTAAGTTTTATGTAAGAAAAGATATATAATTTGTAAGTTTTTTTTTTGTTGTAGAAGTCAAAATATATATGAATACTATTAACTTGTCTATGAATACTATTGGCTTGGAGTACATATGTTCATATCGAAAGACAAAATGATAGAAGTATTAGAAAGCGTTTGCTAAAAAAGTGTTCGTGGTATCATATTTGGATAAAAAAAATAATGACAGTAAAATATTTTAATCACATAATACGACAATTCAATTTATGTAACAAAATCAGAAGAATATCCTATAAATATGTCTATAAAAATTGAAAAAATAACATACCATTTTTATAAAGAATATAATTATTTATTGTTTGGAATAGTAAACCTAATTGTAGATATGATATAAGGAAGTTTATTTATAGAACAAATCATTTAGGTGGGAAAATTTTAGTAAGATATTCATCTTTTATTATAAGGGGGACTGAGCTTCATTTTTCATCTCATATTCTCATCTATCTATTTAGTATTTATTTCGTGCATACTAATTATATCTTTGGAAAAATTAACAAGAATAATCCACACTATAAGTGGTCTTCTCATACTAATTTCACCTTCAAAATAACCCACAATAAACCCAACTTTGACCCCCCTCATTTTTTACTGAACTCAGTGAAAAGGATACCTTCTCAACCGGTTAAAATTTTGTTAATGTTCTACTCACCCTTTATTATTAGCTTTTATTACTAAGAACACTCAGTTAATTACCAAAGCCCTAAACTTATAATCTACCCACAAATTCTAATACCCTTGTTAAGCATTATTTCCACTATTGTTGATTCCCCCAAAAGTACCAAAACCCCCAAAATTTCTAATGTTCATCATAAACTTTACCTCCAATTTTTTTCCTCATAGTTGGTTTTGGCTCCTCTAATTCTTTGATTTGGTAAATGAAACCAATTTTTGCAAAATCATGACGACATTATAAGCAAGTTGTGTTCAAAATCATGACGAAATCAAGGAGACACTGCTACAAAGACACGACCTTATTCTAATGCACTTTGAGGCAATACTGAATACCGCAACTTGTGTTCAAAACCGCAATTTAATTCTACAACCAAAAAGAACTGTCAGGTTTTCGGAAACAATCCGAAAGAAGGCAAAAAGATGAACTGAAGGATAATGTGTAGTCATAATCGATTTGGGGAAAACATTAGATTGAACTAATTACAATTAGTTTGGTTCAATTTTTTCCAGGTGGATATTTGTCATGGGAGCAAATTAGGGGAGAAGAGAGAGAAGAGAGAAAAGAGAAGAAAGAAGAAGAAAAATGGAGAGCATGAGGAAGAACCCAATAAAGAACAAGGAGAAAGAAAGAGAAAGAACTCAAGAAGTATATTTAAATAAAAATAATGAGGTCCATCATGTTATTAACCGGGAATAACAGGTAAAAAAGAAGGTAAGTTTAGCTTGAGAAAAGTTGGGTAAATGTTGGGTTTATTGTGGGTTAAAATAAAATTGGGATTAATATGAGAATACCACCTATAGTATGGATTATTCCTATTAAATTTTCCTATATCTTTTGACAAAACTCCAAATTAAAAAATAAAATATATATTTGAACTTAATTATTTAAAAAATTAATTACAAATTAAATATTAAATATATTAATTCATTACATATTAATTAATTCATCAAAAAACAATTTTCGGATTCTTGTGTGAGAAAGTAGCCATCAAACGACATCGTATCAAAGTTATCCAGAATGCCTACTTCAACTAAGCTAAACTAGTGCGCGCTTTCTCTCTTTCGCTCGAGCTTTAATGGTGATTACAACAACAATGGCGGCAGCTTCAACTTCCTCACTCTCTCTCCTCTCCAACTCACAACACCGCAGCCGCACTCCTCCTCCGTCTACATTCATACCGGTTTCGAACCGGTTCAAGTGTCAAGCATCTTCAGGAGGCGGCCAGACCGGGTTCTTCACCAAGCTAGGCCGGTTGATCAAAGAGAAAGCGAAGAGTGACGTCGACAAGATATTCTCGGGATTTACGAAAACTCGCGATAACCTCGCCGTTATTGATGAACTCCTTCTTTACTGGAATCTCGCCGATACTGATCGTGTTCTTGATGAACTTGAAGAGGTTCAATTTTTAATTCGTTCATGTTTTTGCCTAATTTTTAAATTTTTGATTTTTCATATAGTACTGAGGAAATATAGTTGTTGATTGTAGACAATACTGGTGTCTGATTTTGAATTTTGTTGATGTTTTTTTTTTTCTATTGCCTAAAATTTGAAAATTTGTTGATTTTGAGCTAGATTCTGGACTAATCGCTGTGTATTGCAGGCGTTGCTGATGTCTGATTTTAATTTATTTTATTTTGCTTAATTTTTGTTGATTTTGATTAAACTTAGTTGTGTGTTCCCGACTTGCCGGCGTTGCTGGTGTCTGATTATGAATGATGTTTTTGCGTAGTTTTTGAAAATTTGACCTAGAATTGAGGAGAAATGGTTGTGGATTGGAAGCGTTGTTTGTTGTTAGAACATGCAACGAGCCACACCCAAACGGAGAAGAGAGACGAACCACTTCACAACACAAGGGGGGTTTAGTACAATCTCTCTTTCTCCAACAATGTGGGGACACTCACATGTGGGTTAATATTCCAACTTCCAACATGTCTGAATTTGGAATCGGTCGATGTTTTTGCCTAATTCATTGATTTTGACCTAGAATTGAGGAAAATAGTTGTAGATTGTAGGCGTTGCTGTCTCTGATTTTGAAATTTGTTGAGGTTTTTCTCTAGTTTTTGAAATTCTGTTGATTTTGACATAGAGTTGAGGAAAACAAATGTGGATTGTAGGATTTGTAGGCGCTGCTGGTGTCTGATTTGAAATTTATTGATGTTTTTGCATGGTTTTTGAGATTTTGTTGGTTTTGAACAAGAACTGAGGAAAATTTATTGTGGAATTGTAGGCTTTGCTGGTGTCTGATTTTGGGCCGAGAATCACTATGAAGATTGTGGAGAGTTTGCGTGATGATATTTTGGCTGGTAAGCTTAAATCTGGAGCTGAAATTAAGGTATGATGCTTCATGATTCCATCTTTTTGTTGTATAAATTTGTGTTTCAGTTAATCGACAAAGTGTGCGAGAATCTAGAATGTCTTTTCTTTGTTTTACTATCATTGCTGAAATGCTTTGGTTTCGTATAATCAAAATGTGGAGAAGAGATCATCCAAGTTAAGTTAGTGGATATTCACGAAATTGCATCATGTGTTGAAAGGTGTTGCTTCAACATTAGGCCGTCTCAACCAAAAGTCCGTGTTCTCCTTTTAGACATGTTTTATGCTGTGGTTGATGGATGCGGACTCTTTAGCTCATTTGATTATAGTTGTGTGTACTTGCCTAAAAAATCTTATCTTAAAGCAATTGTAAATTATCTGCCAGGACAAAGGAAGTACTAAAATAGAGAACAAGCGAGGTCAACTAGCTTGAGTTGTTGGCGCCGACCAGTAGTGATGGTGCTATTGAAGTATTGAGATGGTGCTATTGAAGTATTGAACTGTTTGGTGGATATCCATATACTATGACCTATGATTACTTAAGAGTTAAGACAATAACTTTGAAAAAAAAAAGACGGTAGACAAAAATAGATTGCAATCATGAAACATGAACTTATTATGAAGTTGATGGTCGTTAGCTGTTTTCAGCGGCTTTTAAAATGCTAGTTTATTATAGTCGGCCATTCATGAAAAAATTGATAGGTTCTTCTTGTTTTCGTATGTACAGTGAAGATCATTTTTTTAGTTAATTCTAGCTCTGTAGACTAATATGGAATTCAGTTGTCTTTAATTATTTTCTCTGTAGGATGCCTTGAAGAAGAGCGTTCTTGATTTGCTGACAACCAAAGGAAGTAAGACTGAACTTCGGCTTGGATTCAGGTTTTGCTTATTCCATAGTTTAATCCTGATTTAGTTACTTGAATTGTGTCTATCCTTTGGGTAAAAGGTTAACTCATTATGGGCTTCGATGTTGATTTCTCTTATAGGAAACCTGCTGTTATCATTATAGTCGGTGTAAATGGAGGTGGAAAAACTACTTCTCTTGGTATGTCATTAAAAATAGTACCTGCTAAAATTTCTGATTAATGTTAACAGTAGCTATCTATTATTATGTTTGCTTTCGTCTATGAGACGATAAGAATTAGAAACATTATGGTGTCATTTAGGAAGACATAGTGATATTGGATACTTTTTTTTTTGCAGGCAAGTTGGCTCATAGATTGAAGAAAGGAGGATCCAAGGTTAGGCGAAATTGATCTCAAGCATAAAAATATACATTTAGTTGATATTTTACAGTGCAGAAGGAGTGCAAATATTTGTCGTGTTTGGATAATTTGTTGAATTCTTATCTGAGCGCACTGCCTTTGGGAAAGTTAATGAGCGACATTTAATAGAGGCATTTACCCTATGTCTAGGGACTGGTTGACCCATGGTTCAATTGCAATCAGCCTTTGCAGCTTAAATTTCTAAATAAGTTTGGATCCCAGTATCAAGTTTACAGGGTGTCTTCTGCAGAAATGTATGATGCAAACCAGAACATATGGTAGTCTTTAGTGTCCTTGCCCTTAAGAGTTACTTTCACATTTAGTTGTGCTCAACCTCTTTCTTTGTTATCAGATACTAATGGCAGCTGGGGATACATTTCGAGCAGCCGCAAGTGATCAGCTTGAGATATGGGCGGAACGGACAGGTTGTGAAATTGTTGTCGCAAACAAAGAGAAGGCAAAAGCTTCTTCAGGTTGGAAATAAAACTAAAATGTAAAGTCAGTTTATTATCGAGGCATTCTTGTTTCTTACTCGCTGATGGTAGTTCTACTTGGAACATGGTATTAAATACGTGCTTTCTAAATAGTTCTCACGCAGGCTGTTAAAAAGGGGAAGGAAGATGGATTTGATATTGTCTTGTGCGACACTTCTGGCCGTAAGTATCGAGCATTTATGCAACATCTTTTGTAAATGACTTAATGTAATCCATTGCCTTGCGGCTGAATACAATTCTCTGTATTCTTAGGTCTTCACACTAACTACAGCCTTATGGAAGAGTTGATAGCGTGTAAGAAAGCTGTGGGTAAAATAGTTCCTGGTGCTCCAAATGTAAGCTTGTCTGCTTATTTATGCCTGACTTCACTTTTTAGCGCATCAATGTTACTTTCCGGCTGATGCTTATTGATGATTTTAGTTTTGTAGTAACGGGCCTTACAACCAATGCCTGTGATCAACATAAATGTCTTCTTTGTAGCAGGCATCCTTTAGTACCTCTCCTGAGAGTCTGAGTCCTGACACCATTTGTATTGAGATACTGATGTCTGATGACAGTGCAATCTGCTCCATGAACATGCAGTGTTCATGAGAATCCAACCTAAGTTGCCTATCTGATGCAAAGTTACTTAACTGGATGTTTTCGGAGTGTAGACCTGGCAGACAGTTTTTTCGGGTCAGGTTATTACGGAGTCACCTTTATCGGGTCGTTCTGGGTATGTGAATCAGTCTGGGTTCGAGATTTTTTCTGGGTCAGTAATTACGGCGCAGACCAATCATGTCACGGTGATTATAGTTTTTGTTTTAATTAGTCATTTCAGGTAATTTCGGGTCATCCTTTGGTTGAATTAGGGTTGCCAAGTCAGATTGGAACCTCGCCTGTTACTAAGGTGTGCTCAAAGCTGTAACTGTTTGCACTATTGCAGGAGATTCTGCTTGTTTTGGATGGAACAACTGGTTTGAATATGCTTCCTCAGGCACGGGAGTTTAATGAAGAAAGTATCCTGTCTTCAAACTAATAATTTACTCCAAATATATTTTATGCACTGTTGGCTGAAGGCATCTACCCTCTGCAGTGATGAACTACACTTGCCTTTAATCTGACTATTACTGCTTTTCTCACATGTAGGTTGTTGGAATTACAGGATTAATCTTAACTAAGCTTGATGGTTCTGCAAGAGGTGGTTGTGTGGTAGGCCTTGTTGTCCAATTAGTTTTACCTTTTCTTTTATATGCCCATAGGCTTTGGACCCTAGGTCATGAGTAGTTGAGTATCAATCCTTACGACTTTACCAACTTAGCGAGTTGATATCGTGAAACTTACATATTTGGGCTCTTGTGTGATTTCAGGTTAGTGTGGTTGACGAGCTGGGTATCCCTGTGAAATTTGTTGGCGTTGGCGAAGGCCTAGAAGACCTTCAACCTTTTGAGGCAGAGGCCTTTGTTGATGCCATTTTCTCCTGATGTGCAAACGGCGAGACCTAATTTTTCCTATTTGGGTTGGGTCGGACGGGCAGGCGGACATGCCCTCTTGCACTACTTGGTTTTAACTTGATGGTATTAGTTCACAAATACATTCGGAACCCGCCCAATGACGTTAGGCCCCAAAAGTTGAGCCGGGGTCATATCAGCTCACAAATGCATGAGAAATTACCTTACAATCAATTCTTGTTTCAAGGTTTCCGACAGATATGTGTAAATGTGTACCAGTTTAAATGTTGCATTGATACTAATTTTTATTCTGCTTGTAAGAATGTATTAGTAGCCTAGTCTTAGAGGTCCTAAAATGTGCATAAAAAGAAGCATTAGTAAGCAAGTTCCGTAGGCAGGAACAAGCAAGGATGCCACTTCAAGGCTCGATAAAGAAACGTTACCTTGGAATTATGGATTGTAAGTCTGTGGAACCTATTCCAGTCTGTTAATTTAAACCTGTCTATCTTTGCCTCAAGTTTATGTCGAAATTGTTGGTTACATAATGTCTTTCTTTTTTTTTTTTTTTTTTTTTTTGTGTGCTGTATGTAAAAACACTGCAATATACGGAGTATGTGACTGCTGTAACAGGTTAAACAATACTCCCATGTCAGTGAGTTTTCTGCACTCCGTACATTATTCGACACATAATTGGGAATATGTGTCGAGCCAAATGCAATGGAGGACTGGCTGAGAAGCTAAAGATTATTGCAATTAACCAAATCATTTTCACTCTAACAAAGTAGACATTTGAGAGGTTTCTATATCCCTAGCTGTTGATTGAGACCTTAAGCCGGAACTCCAATCTGATAGAATTGTTCCACTTCTCATAGCTAATACTTCGCACTTTCTTTTTTCAAATCGTAATGCCCCATAAATTTAATACCTCTCTCGAAAAGAATAGGCGGATGATTGAAAACATAAGCTGAACTCCAACCTAATAGAGTTGCTCTAATCATTTAGCTCGTATTCCTTCTATTCCAATCCAAACGCCCCATATATTTGAATCTTCGCTTATTTGAATATGAAAAGCAAGACTACTAATTTTATTTTCAGGTTATATTGTTAAAGACAACAAACATTTTACCCCCCGGCCATAAAAAACACAGCATCTCTTGCTTAACACGAGGATCTGTTTAAAAGCTTTAGACGGGTCAAGCCCCTCACAAGAAAGCAAGGATAGCCCCACTTGCTTTCTTGTGAAGGGGCTTGACCCGTCTGAAACGAGAATTCGTGTAAAAAACAAGTTTCATTGACTTCGCACTTGCCCTCCTCCAACTTGCCTATTTGTGAGAGGAAACTCGATCCGTCTTCATTCAAAACGTATATGACCGTAATGAAAATTAGTGAGACCATAAATTGTGTTCCAAACCCAAAACACAAGTTAGAAATTGGGTGACTTGAGGGGAAGAGACATAACAAAGAACACAAAGATGGAGAAGAAGAAAGTGGTAATAATAGGAGGAACAGGGTACTTAGGACAACATCTTCTTGAAACACTCTCTAACACCTCCCAAACGACACCGTTTTATGATGTGGCCTTCACATACCATTCAACTCCTCCACATACCCTTCTTCAATCCCTCCCTCACTTCTCCTCTTTCCCCATTGATCTGCATTCCGGTCACGGGTTCGATTCCATTTCCATTACATTTGGTCAGGTATTTACATTTCATCATTTGTTTACTTTTTCTCCCTCGTCCCAATTATTTGTTTATCTATTTTATTATTTGTAAGCGATATTTTAATCAAAGTTAAAACAAGTGTGGGTCGAATATTCTTTATAACGGGTATTTTAATCAAAAGTAAATAAATGGGATTGACACAAAACAAGGGTGTACTATTTACTATAACTACCCTTGTAATTATATACTTTGATGTTTTAGAGTTGAATTTCCGCCAAAATTACCCTAGGATGATCATAGGCAATGGTATGACAGTCTTACTCAAGTCCAATGGCGGAGTTAGGGGGCTACCCGCGCTTGTCGCGTCTCTATGGGATGGAAATGATGAGTTTTTAGTTGAAATTTCGTTTTTTTTTTGTTTTTTTTTTTCACTAGTTTAGCCCTCTTAGAATTTCAATCTATGGTTTTAAGGGTTCAACCCTTCTAACATCAAATCTGGGCACTGCCCAGGTCAGCTAAGGTTTGAACTAAGATTTAGGAATGGTGGTTTTTGTTAGAGAAGTTTGATGATTTGGTGTGTTTGTCAATATGGGCAGCCAGATGTAGTGGTGAATTGTGCTGCACTGTCAGTGCCACGTGCATGTGAGGCTGATCCGGCTGCTGCTATGTCAATTAATGTGCCCAGCTCTCTTGTTAAGTGGGTGTTGAGCTTCAAGGAGAAAAATATCCTTTTGATTCATCTTTCTACTGATCAAGGTAATAATTTGTGCTAATATCGTTTTTAAGTCATGACAACAATAATTCAGCATGTATGCAACAGAAGGATAATACAGATATGACTGTGTACTTTCTACCCCATACCTAAGTACCTTGCTTTTTTGCTTTAAACGAAACTCAGGAGGCTTTGAGACACTAGGTTAATAGGATATGTTGCTCCTTTTTATCTTTGAATGGAAACTCTAGTACTAGGGAGAACCAGTTAACTGTTGTTATATCGATATGTCTAGCTCCTTCTTTAAAGCTCGAGTTTGGCTTTTGGATTGCCTCTTTCTCATATGCAAACTTTATGTTTTGGCTTTTGGATTAATATCTCAGTATTCAGTCTGTTTTAGCTTGGAAAGGCAAACTTTATGTTATATCTCTAGTCGCTACATCCTTTATGCTCTGATAAATTTTATTTGTCAGTTTACGAGGGGACCAAGTCGTTCTACAGAGAGGAAGACGAAACCTTGGCAGTTAATATTTATGGAAGATCTAAAGTTGAGGCTGAGAAGTTCATTTCCGCAAATTGTTCCAATTATGCGATTTTGAGAAGCAGTATCATCTATGGTCCACAGACGTTATCACCAGTTCCAAAGTCCCTTCCTATTCAGGTCTATATCTTTACTGTAGAAGTCTTGACCTTTATATCACCATTGACATATGTTGACTTAAGAGCTACAGTCAGACAGATGTTCAAAAGTTGGCATATCTTTTACGCATACAATCTCGCATAGCAGATAAATATCTAAAAATGTGTCTCCAGACATTTAATCCAATATCAAAGTTCATTACTCACTACAGCAAAATACTAAAAGCTCCCCTGCACAAATTTAGAATGTTATATAATTGGAAGGTTCTATTAAGATAGTCTAATGAAAATCTTTATCAACAGCCATCACCATAATCATCTAATGTGCTGTATAAGTTTATTGGAGAATGGGTTTCGAGGCTTTAATGTGTAGACATACTTCATGAAGCCTAGTTAGGTTTTTATTTTACTATGTACTGCCTCGTTTTCATTGATTTTTTTACACTTTCTCTTTTTGGCTAATTTATTTGATTCCTTCAACTTTCTCTTTTTGGTATTTTATTTACCTCTCGTGCAAGTGGCCCGCCTGCTCTTTTTCCTCACTACTTCAGTATTATTTACAATTTCTCTCAAATATTGTGTCATTTCAGAAGTTGAAGGATTCAAAAAAATAGAGGAAGTAAGTAATTAGGTAAAGCTATTTGATGTTCATGTAGTTTAATAAGCTCACCATCTTGCTAACCTTCGCTGTTTATACCGTATTGTTTATGCTATGGTTGCTGAACTCTGCAGTTGTCTTCCCATACCAATCATACTTCATAGTTCATGGAATACGAAGCTCTAGATAGTTAGCGAGTTATTCTACTTTACTCCATCACATTCCAGAAACAAAGAATAATGATTCTTTGACTCCATTGAAAATGAAGAAAATTGTAGATTAATCAAAAGAAAGGGACATAGGATTGTTACTCCACACACTGTGCTATTTAGCCACAGCCCTTTGGATTACTTGTTGTGATTCTAGATGTGCTAGTTAACAATTTTAGATTAATTGTTGTGATGCTAGATCCTAGATGTGAGTTTCCGTAAATGATAAGCTTATTAATTTATGTTACCATTGGATGATTGGATCAGTGCTTATAATTCCGAAGTGACCCATCATTTTTAGTGCAGTGGATTGATGGTGTGCTCTCCAAAGGGGACAAGGTTGATTTCTTCTATGACGAATTCCGCTGCCCCATATATGTTAAAGATGTTGTGGCTATTATACTAGCTTTGACAACAAGATGGGTGACAGGTGAGGTACTTCCGTACTTATATCATCTGTTTATTGCAAGATGCTATTTTTTGGACGCTTCACGTTTGCGCTTTTGTCTAACACTACATGTTTTGTCCTTTGCTGTGATGTAGTCTTCTTTTGGTTGAAATGCACTAATCCGCTTAAAGATGGAAATTTTGCAGCTTAGTTTGCTACTTTGTTTCATTTAGATTGGGATTCTAGATTATATGTCAACTGGCAAGTCATCCTGATTATTTGAAAATGACGAAGGATATAATATTCATGGTATCATTGTGGTGTTATTAATTATCAGGGTAATGGTCGCAAATTAAACTATCGTACTATGACGTGGATTATGTTGGTTTCCACCCCTTGTGCTTTGTCAGTCGCATATTTCTTATTTGAAATGGTCTTGTATCTGTTCGTGTCATTTATAACTTGGCTTAGGATTGGCGATTACTATGTATCTGTCAAGTGCGAAATGTATCAGTCAAATATAAGCCATAATGACCAATTTTTTATCTTAAGAATTAAAATTTTGATTAATTTAATAAACAAATTTTACATTAATTTACATGCATTTGGAGAATTTAATGGCTGACCATTAATGTCAAATAGGAACAATATAAACAGGATGTAGTCATGAGGTAGTATAATGATCCTGTTGGCTGATAGTGTAAAGATATGAAGGCTATGTCAGCTTTATGTATGTTTCAGAGGAACTGGATTTTTTTCGATCCATTCTTTTTTTCAACCCAATTAATGGGTATGTCTAAAAGTTAGTGGTTCATGATTGTCTTGATTGCCAAAATATAGCTGTATATATGCTATCTTCTTTAACACAAACAAACTAAATTAATGCTTCAGTTTTCTATTCAATTAGATGCCACACCTATGCAATTACTACTAAATCTTGGGGGACCAGATAGAGTCTCTCGTGTTCAGATGGCAGAGACAGTAGCGGACAGCAGAGGCTACGACAGGTCATTAATCAATCCAGTGTCCGCATCTTCGGTTCGTATCTCTTTGTCTCTAATGTGATGTTGCCTTTCTGTTTGATGTCCCCTTCTTTCCAAACAATACCTAAGACTAATCTATGTTTTCCGTATCTTACTCAGACTTCGTTAGACGTATCCAATACAGATGATTGTCCAAGAGTTAAACAAAGCTATTTTATGAAGAGAAAAACACATTATTTGTCATTATGAAGGTCCAAGTGTCAATACATGTCTAACTGTCGAGGGTCTAAAATGTGTACAAGATCAAGTTACATGATTTGGTATTTGGTTCGGTTCGGGGAACAAGTATAAGTTCATAAAATCATACTGAGTTCAAATGTTACGCACTTGACGACCAAGTTTGTGAACTACTGCAACTGTTTGCAAGGTTATATGAAGAGTCCAATTGAAACCTTTTTGAATATCAGCGTAAATGTTTTTAAATGTTGGAACTTCGGTTAGTTGCATATTTTAAATACCCTACTTGCACTATAAGTTGTAAAACCTTCACTTGGTGTTGGATCGTGTGGTAACGTTTTTAGATCCCTGCTAATGCTTAAATGTTTCAGGTGGATCGTGGCGTGAATTCCCCACCGGATATATCAATGGACATCAGTAAGCTGATTAAAACACTGAAAATATCTCCGACTTCTTACAAAGATGGCGTTAAACTAACCCTCGCTATTCAATGATTTGTCTATCAGTATGCAAGTACGATGCAACCCTCGCTATTCAATCTTGTATGAAACAATCTCATGTGAAACCAACCCAAATTGTTGTCCATTCCTTATCTAATTATAAGATTAGTAGGTTGGTCTCACATACAAGATTGTTTCTTATATACTCTGATTTTTTGTGCGTAGTCACTTCCCGATTGGTTGATGCTCCTCGTTCGTAAATTGTAACCATGATCAGAAAAACTTGAATTTGTTGTATTTTTGCTAGTCTGCTATAATTTGCAGTTTGTGACAAATACTGTTTTCTTCTTCTATCAGTTTCTTCAGATGCATATTGGTGCATGTAGTATAAGTTGTACATGTACCTGTTTTCGTGGTAAACGACCAGTGTAGGTACGGGTACTACTTATTACGGAGTACTCCGTAATTATGTTCCTCCATAATCAACTTAGGTCCTGTTTATCTAGACTTAATTTCAGTCCAGTTCAGGTACATTAAGTGCAGTTTAGTTCAGATAATTTCAGTTCAAAAGAACAGGACCCTAGGGCCCTAGTACGGAACCTATAAACCTATTGACGATAATACTAGACAATTGAATAAGCAAATAAGTTGCGATTTAATCATCACATACAAATCTTAACCTAATACATTTCCATTTTCAATTATCATTCAATCAGTTATTCATAACACAAAAAATTAATCTTGAATTAATCAAAATATAAGCATCATGTTTAATCCCCCTATAACTAAAAGAATAAGTGAGCTTGAACTTTTTCCCACTCAAATTTCTTAACGAGGATTGAGCCTTCAATAAATAATGTTCTATAAAAACATTATGTAAAAATTAGGCTCACATTTGCTTATATCATCTTTAGGCTTACAATACTAAAACGTGGGCAATATGAATGTTGCACAATTAAATGACGGACCTTTTCCTATTAGCAGTAAATGATTTTTTTTTATTTACATAAAAGACCGTATCACAGTATAAGGTCATCTTACTCTATAATTATACTATTAAAATAAGTATATGACCTATAAGATGACAAATTAGTTTTCGGAAGATTTTATATATAAAAGTTGGTTTTATAAAAGTCTTCTACATAGAACTTAGATATGACAAACTGCAATGAAATACAAATTTTTAACGCAAATTATGTAAGAACAATCATTTTTATTAAAAAAAAATTCATTTAATATTATACATGAGTTATTTTTTACACATTAAAACCGTCTCACATTGTAAGAACAACCATTTTTATACTATGTCACGTTAATACAACTATAATAATAATACAAATAATACAAATATAATTGTAAAATCGAGTATAATTTTCTCTACAATTTAATAATAATTTTCTCTAGTATCAAAATAATACAAATATAATAATAATTTTAAAATCGAGTAAAATTTTCTCTACAATTTAAACTCATTTACACAAGTATAATTGTAAAATCAATTATAATTTTACTTAAAATTAATTTTTATTGTAGAAAAATAAATGCAATTTATCGTAAACCGGTGTTATACTAAACAACAAGTCTCTCTTGCGACGAGGCGACTCGTCGCAAGCTTAAGACGGCTCAAGCTCTCTTACAAAGTACAAAGAGTAGGTGAGGACAAATAGATCCCTCCACTTGCCTCACACTTGCTGTTTGTGAAGGGCTTGACCATCTAAGCTACGACGAGTCGCCCCGTCGCAAACGAGAATTTGTGTACATTAACAGCAAAACGTCAGTAATTTATCGGTTCTACGCTCATTCAAAATAGCTGATCATATGCTCAGCGACTCGAGCAGATTAACTCAGTGAAGAGAATAATCTCACCAATCAATTCAATTCCTTGATCCATATACTCTTTCATCATTCTTCAGGTAATTTCTCATTTCCATTTTCAATTTTGATCATCAAATTCCCAACTTTATCGACATTTTTCATCCGTATCCTAAAATTAGGGTTTGTTGTTTTCCCCTTCCTTCGTCAATATTAGGGTTTTTTTGCTCAATTTCGATTAATTGTTATTTACATTGTCGTAGTTGAATTAGGGAAGAAACTAGATATAAAAATGGGGGGAGGAGGAGGAGGACACGGTGAAGGAGGAGGAGATTTCAGGACCAAGGTATGGAGTATGTCTGGTGGACCCTACTGTAGGCCTAAACACTGGCGTCGTAATACCGCCTTTGCGCTTTTCGGTATCTTCCTTGTTTGTGTTCCTATTGCTGTCAAATCTGCCCAACTTGAGGTATTTCCAGGTTTTTATTATGTTTTTTGGTGATTGAAGTTAATTTAGTTTTATTTTAGTACAATGTGTGTAATTGTGATTCTTGAATGTGAAGTTAGTTGGTTAGTTATTTGGTTGGATAGTTGTGAAATCATGACATGGGTCGGGTCTTGGTCGTGCTCACATTAGGATGGGTTAACTCGTTGGTTTGTGAAATGATCCGAATCGTTTACTCCCTCCAGCCCAAATAATCTTCTTGTTTGTAAAATATCGAATGCCAAGTTTATATAATGAATACTGAAAAGTAGAGAGGAGGAGGACAAAGTTTACAAGGCAACCGATAGTTTTTAGTAGTGAAAAAGGTATGTAGGAAGATTATATGGGATGACTCAAAAAGGATAGTAGAAAGATATTTTGGGATGAAAGGAGTATCTCCTTTTAATGTGGGACACTCATATGTGATTTCTTATATGAGGTAGAGCTCTTTCACAATCGATGTGGTTATGTGAAGGGCGTTGTGAGTAGTAGACCATGGTATTTACTAATTGAGGATGGAAAGCAAAGAACGAGAGTTTAGACATCTAATAAAGGTGACCTGATAACTGAGATAAATCTTAATTTGAATGGTCATTTTTAAATTTCTAGCTTTATTGCTCGATAATAGAGAGGAATGTATCTGTCTTGGAGAAATGGTGAGGATGATACTAGGAGGAGACGGTGATAAAGTTTAATGATGAGATACCAAGGTAGTCTTGTTTCGATATAGAAGTTCAGTTCCTTCATTTTTCCAAAGCTCTCACTTTTTTTGAGATTACATTGCTTGAACTGGAATGAAAATGAGTCCCCCCATTTGGCTTCTCTTCCTTCCATAACAAGTAACCATACCAAGTACTCTCTTTACAACAACAATTTTGAGGGGTTTATTTAACCTTCCCTTTAAATAACGTAGTGGTTGTTTTCGGATGATTATATTGAAGATTGCAGTTTCCATTGACTGACTGCTACTTTACTCTTAAAAGAAGTGCAGACTGCTTAGAGATTTTCTACTTTACTCTATTTTATTATCAGGATAATCAAAGTTTTTTTGGGCTACTCTCGGACTTAATTTGTCGTCTCTTTATCCACGTAAATTAGAAATTTAGAATTGTAATAGTTTGTCATTCTTCTCATTTATGCTACTGTTCACATTCAGGTATTATTGTCTGTAGATAGTTCATGAACTTTGAGTAACACAAGGAAACTTCTTTTTAGCAGACTATGCTTTGGTCTGTTAATCTATCTGTGTGCAACAGTTCGACTTTTATAAACAGTCAGCCTTCACCCTGTTAATTAGTACTACCTCCATCCCACTTTTATTGCCCCCTCTCCCTTCAAATTTTATCTCATAATTATTGTCCCCTTTCTAAATTTAGTAAGAAAAAACTTTAGTTATCCAATGCCCCCCTAGATAACTAACTACCACCATAACCACCATAAAATTAGGACCTCAACTCTTCTTTCATTGGTAATTCACCACTTTTCCTTAAATCCTCCCAAGGGGACAATAAATATTGGATGGAGGGAGTAGTGGAGTACCATAGCCGTTGCTGTTTATCCATTCAGTCATTTCTTTGATCTGTATATCCATTTCAAAAACGAGTGCATAAAGTATTTCTTGGCCCTGGTTATTGCAGCTAGCAATTCATTTGTTTTCGGACGTTATGCAATATTTGTGTTGAGTTTTAGCTATATCGTTCTTACGTCATTGTTGTAGAAATGCTAACGACAGAATTTCTTGCAGCAACGACCTCATGAGCCTGTTCGCCCCATTCCTTCTCAGATGTGGTGCAAGAATTTCGGGAATAAAGAATACTAGAGCTTCCTCAATGTGTTGATTTTGTACTGCTATTTGTCTTAAATGGAAATTGTAGACAACCTTCTCTATAATTGGTTACTCTCAAGTGGAGTAGCTTTTTGTACTGGCCTTTGATGAACTCTTAATAAATTGAAATCAATAGGTAGTCAGGTTATCTGTAGCTTGTATCTTCCTGGAATTGCCACAATATTTGCACTTGGTGGCTGTTGTAAGTTGTAACAATCTTTGAACTGGTTGTCATCATACCTGACCTTTTGTTAATCTGATCATTGATACGAGCTCTCGAACTCTCACATTTGTGACCAAGTTATTGGTTGAATAAAAAGGGAGATGAGAGCATGAGTTCATTGCATTGATTTTTGTTTATTTGACGATCTGTGCCCACTCTGCTCTCTTGCTTTGTTGGTCTCATACTCTCATGTTCTTTTGCTGCATCAGAGACGGGTTTAGTTATAAACATCCAGAGTTGTGGTTATTGATCCATTTTTGACAACATAGGCTATAGATTGTTGCTGATCTTTAGTCACATTTGAAGCTAACATATTGATGAGTAGAGTAGAGACGACCAATTGTGTGCTTGTGGCGGACACAGCCTGGGCCCAACACGGATTTCGCAGCTCACTGGCAAGTTGACTTGCGGGTTTGCTATGAGGTAGCTGGTTGGTCCTATACTCCTATGTTATATTTTGAAAATGCATTGTTTGGACGCACTTTTTTTCAGGGCTGTATGGACCGAGTCCAAAGGGCAGGACGACCAATGAGCAGCTAGACTGACAAGTTCAGGCTTGTTGAACCACTGATTATTCTTTTCGCCTTCTTTACCCGACAAAATCTTCGTTATCATGTCTATTAAAGAATCTTGGCAGGGCTTCAGGTATGTTACTTCTTTATTTGGTTTTTGAGGAGTGATGGGTACCTCAGATTAGTATACGATGCTTTACCACCCAGATACTTCAGTTCTAGCCATGAGCAGAAGAAGACAGAAATGAGGAATATGATGCCCTTAATCCCCTGACTTTCCATACTCTGGAATTGATTCTTAATTCCTTGGAAATCTGTTTCATGAAAAAGTTTATTTCATTGATCCACTGTTTTTAGTAACCTTTACCTACGTCTCATTTCTCGTCCACTCGAATATGATTATATAGCACTGTATAGTCTAATCTTTGTTTATTTCAACCTGAAAGCATACAGCCGTATATGGTATATCAATGGTTCTTGTTCTTTCCAATTAAATTATGGCAAAGAAGGTATAATGTGATGAAAAATTCTGAAGTTCACCGTGTGTAGTCCGTGTACTGTGTGTCATGTCATTATACACCCTGCCAACGAAAACCTTAATTTTTATTTTTCTTAAATACAGAGTACTAGATTTCATGCCCGTGCGATGCACGGGTCTACGTTAATGTCATTTTCATAATTTTCCTATAACAATTAACTTGTAAAAAAAAACTTTTGTAATTTTAAGAATATAATAAAATATACTCCGTAATTTTTAAGAAAATAATATTCATATATTGATTCAACTTATATTTTAAACATATTTTACCAACCTTGCCAAGAATAAAGTTATATTTGATCTATATGACTCGAAAAATGATCCAATGTACCTAAGAATTAATCTCTATAAGACAATGCTTAAGAGAATCAAAAGATTTTGGGTTGATTACCCTACCTTATGGTAATTGTCCGATATGAAGCAATTCTACTATTTATAGGTATTAGTATCTTCACTACACTTGCATTATTTTTTAAGGTGAGAAATATAACATACTAAGAATTACATCAAGTATGTGCAAATATATGAGATATTATACTATAATGATAAAAAAAATTTTAACCACGAATCTTATAATTAGATTATTTTCATAATTAATACAAAATTTTAAAAGCTTTCTAAAACAATATTTCAGAGACTTAAACGATTTTGGGTTGATATCTAAGTCCAAGGACGACTCTTATGTGTAATCGCATGATCACTCCAGCTTATGATATTTCTCCGATGTGGGACAATTCCTCTATTTATACATAGCATATTCACCATACTTACATTATTTTTCAATGTGGGACAAATAACATATTTAGTTGTACACCGTTAAAATTATTATTTATGATACTTTCTTAAATTTTTATTTATGATACTTTTCTAAATTAATTTTGATGATGTAAATTTCATTAAGGCGGGGATAATAATACAAACTGTTAAGAATTCTGTAAGATAATACTTAGAGATTCAAAAGATTTTGGATGAATATCTAACTTTGAAAGATTACTCATTTTCACAATATTTTTTTTGTGAAATGAAATGTAAAAGGTTTTATATAGAAAATTATAAACATCACTTGAATATAATATAGGAAAAATGTATATTGAGATAAATAAAAGATTTTTCAGTTTATTTTTTTTATGATACCTTCCTAAATTCATTTTTTATAATGTAGGTTTCACTAATGTGGATACAAACTTTTAAGAGTTTTCTAAGATAATATCTAAGAGACTCAAAAGATTTGGGTTGATATCTAAGTTCCAATGTGGATACTTTTCTATATTAATTTTTAATGATGTAAATTTAACTATAGTTTTGATTATAATACAAACTTTTAAGAGCTCTTTAAGACAATATGTAAGAGGCTCAAAAGATTTTGGGTTGAAACTTTATTTCATATGATTCCTATTTGTAATCATAAGATTACCCACCTTATGATAATTTTCTGATGTGGGATAATTCTACTATTTGTAAGTAATATATTCACCATACCTACATTATTTTTCAATGTGGGACAAATAATATACTAAAAATTACACCAAGTATGTGCAAATAAATAGTATGAGTGTCTATACTTTCGAGATTTTTTTTACCACGAATGTAACTATATTATCTTCATAATTTTTGTTACGATACTTAAATTTTTTTAATAATATTTTTCTAAATTAATTTTTGATGATGTAAATTCAACAATTGTAAAGATAATAATACACAAACTTTTAAGAGATCTCTAAGACAATACTTAAGAAACTTAAAAGATTTTACTTTAATATATAAGGTCAAAGGATGATTCTTATACATAATTATAGGAGATTTTACTTTGATATATAAGGTCAAAGGATGATTCCTATATATAATTATAGGATCACCCACTTTATGTTAATTTTACGATGTGGGACAATTTTACTATTTATATATAGTATATTCATCACATCTACAAACTTTTAAGAGATCTCTAAGACAATTTTTAAGAGATTCAAAAAAAATTTGGGTTAATACCTAAGGTTTAAGGATGACACCTATTTATAATCATAGGATTAACCGCTTTATGTTATTTTTCCGAGGTGGGATAATTCTACAATTTATACGTAATATGTTTACCACATCTGTATTATTTTTCAATGTGAGAAAAATAATATATTAAGTAGTACACCATCTTTTTCTTTAAAATATATATTTCTATTATTTTTATTTTATATAATAATTAAAAGATTATCCACTTAATTTTTTATATCCAAAGTATTATTTATGAAACTTTCCTAAATTATTTTTTTATGATGTAAATTTCACTATTGTAAAGATAATAATACCAACTTGTAAGAGATTTCTAAGACAATACTTAAGGTAAATTTTTGATGTGGGACAATTCTACTTTTTATATGTAGTATATTCACCACACGTACGTTATTTTTCAATGTGAACAAATAACATACTAAGTACTACATCATATTTTTCTATAAATTAATTATTTCTTGACTACTACTAAACCATTATACTAATATTAGAATAATAAAAAAAATATTTTTAAAGTCATTTATTCAATTTTCATATACTTAGGTTATAGTTATATGATCTTATAAATGATATGGTAGTAAAAAATACAAATTTTATACTCTAATGAAAGCATTTTTCGTTAAGAATCCAAATATGTAAATTTCGAAATGTTTTGCATTATATTTTTTTTGTCAGATTGATAATCAATTTTTTTACGTAAATAATAGTTGTGATATTATAAATATTACATAGTATCTTTTTCGTAATCTTGGAAGATCACTTTCCAAAAATTGAAAAAGATGATGTTGACCAATAGAATTGCTCGAAAAAAGCTTCTTTTATATATATATATTGATTATTCATTCAACTATTCTTATTATTTTGAATGTACTATGATATGGTATAAGTGCATCGAATAATTTGTTGTGATACTCTTATAGTTAGCAATAGGTCTTGCTTGCGACGGATCGGATCTTGCGACGGGTATTTTGTGAGAGAAAATGGGTAGAGGGGACAAGGTGGGCACCCCCCATGTGTTTCTCCACTCACCCTTGATGGGTATTTTGTGAGAGAATATGGTATCCTTCTTAAGCTTATGACGGATAGTGTCCGTCACAAATGAGAATTTGTGTATAGTTAATGTCCTATGATAGAAGCACAAGTATGAGTGTGTGAGTTTGGAGTTCTGGACCTGTTAGTTGTTGATAAGTTGTACTATTGTACTCCCTCGTCTCGGTCATTTGCTTACCAATCTGTATATTTTTTTATGCCGGGAATTCTAATCAAATGCAAACAAATGACTGAGGGAGAGAGAATAGTACAACGATGATCATCTTCTATTCTCCTTGTACATCAACTTTTTGACATGGATTAATTTGCGTAATATTTATGCGGCTTATAACATAAGGCGAAAAAACCTAAATGTGAACATTAAACCGTAGCATGACTCAGAGCACCATCCTCATAAGTCATAACCTACAACATAATAAACCATAATAATGTAGAACATAATAATACAACATTCTAACGGCAACAACAAGTTGGCGGAGTACGGTAGAATCGACATGAGAATCATCACTCAGAACAATTCCAGCTACTCCCTTAGACCATCATGCTATTTGATCAGACGAACAACGAGAACGGAGATGGCTGGAGTAGAAAATAAATGTGAAGAGTAAGACATAATCGTCTACCTTCAATATATTTTAAAGAGAAATTAAATTAAAAGTATATGACAACTGCAAATTCATGCATATATCATTTACTCCGTATATTTACCCCATACATACATTTTGTACTCATTTTAAGGGAACGCCCTTAGACTATAAATATGAACTAAATATATTTTTTTAAAGAGAAATTGAATTAAAAGTATTTGACAAATTCATGCGATATCATCGTCATTAATATTTCATCAAGTCTTCTTTTAATTTACGGAAAATTCTCACGGTACCTCCGAACTTTGACAATTTGTCTGAAATACCCAAATTTTTTACCCGAAAAACTTTAACTGGTTATAACTCATATTTAATTTCAAATCGTTTATCTTTCCGAGAGCTACGATTTAAAAAAAATTAGTCGTATTTGGATCCCGTGGCTAGGAGTTTTTGCATAACAAACTTTTTTCACCAAATAAACATTGAGGGGTCATATCTCTTGGTCACGAGTTCCGAACTTCACCACTTTTTTTTCAAATCGTACTTCTCGAAAAGATAAACAATTTAAAAAAAATCATCATTTTCCGAGTTTACAAACACGAATTATGACCACCTGAAATATTTCAGGTAGAATTGTCAAAGTTCAGATACCGTGAAAAATTTCCGTTTAATTTAAAACATTAAATAGAAGCTGAGAGTTGTCCTTTTAATATAGACGTAAACATTTAAAATCAAGTGTACCGTACGTGGTAGTAGTTGCTATAAATACAGGTAGCTCATGAAACCACCTTTGAAACATTCAATCTACTAAACTAATCGTATCAAACACAAACAAACACTTACTTTTTTAGCCCGCGTTATCTCAACATCATCTGATTCATATTATTCTTCAAACTATACTCTTTGTTTCCTTATACTGTAAGTCAACACCTTCTTCAATTTCTCGCATTTTATTTTTTTAATTCTACAATTTTCATTTTTATTTTCTGTAATTGTTGTTCTGCGATACAATGTCGTAATTATTTTAACCTGAATTTGTTGAATTAGGTGTTGAATATGTGGAGATTGACGCGATCAGCGACGGCGAGTTTTCGGCGATCGCGGAGGTTTTCAATGGCGGCCGCAGCGGCGATTCCTGGTCCTTCCATTGTTGATAAGCGCGGCATTGATATTCTTCATGATCCTTGGTTTAATAAGGTTTAATTTTAGTTTATTTTGTTAAATCATTTATTTATAAGCGTTTATTGATTTTTAATAGTGTAATGTTCGATTTTGTAGCGAACTTTGGTGGATATATATGTATTACAACGTTTTGAGGTTTAATTTTAGTTCATTTTACGAGTTTATTGAATTTAATAGTGTAATCTTCGATTTCGTAGCGAAATTTGGTGGATATATATATGTATTATAACGTTTTGAGGTTAGGATTTTGCGAATTGGAGTGATTTGATGATTTTTCCAGTAATGTAAAGTCAAACTCGTGAAATTGTGAAATATTATGGTTTGTTTTGTGAAAATGAGAGAACAGTTGACGGATGATGATAGCTCAAACAAATAATATACGAGATTGTTGTTGAATAATGACGGCTGAATTAGAGGAATTTAGTTCGCTTTTATTTTGGCTGTGCAAATCTGTGCTTCTAATTCTGTGGAAATCAATTGAGAGTTGGCTTAATTTAGCAGGTTTTAGTAATGATTCTTTCAAGATTTCCGATGTGTGATCATGCAAATGCTAAGTTTTTTTAGTTTGTATTGTACGGACTAAGGAGTAGTGCTTATGAGTTAGTACTTGAGTCGATGTTAAGTCAAACTCGTGAAATTGTGAAATATTATGGTTTGTTTTGTGAAAATGAGAGAATGAGGGAGGTTCATAGGAGTACAATTAACGGATGATGATAGCTCAAACAAATAATAGTCGAAATTGTTGTTGAAAAATCAATAATGACAGCTAAATTTGTGGAATTTAGCTCGCCTTAATTTTGGTTGTGCTTCTAGTTCTGTGGAAATCAATAGAGTGTTGGCTTGATTTAGCAGGTTTTAGTAACGGATCTTCAAGGTTTCTGAAGTGTGATTATGCAAATGTCAAGTTTATTTTAGCTTAGTATTGTATTGTATTCCCTCCCATTCTTTGGATTCATACCTTTGATTGGGTATGAATCCAAAGAATGAGAGGGAGTAGGATTTACGAGTTACTTAAGACGATGTTAATGACTTTTGTTTAGTGTGTTTGGAAGTGGCTTCTACTTAGTTTTGGTTGGGATAATTATTATAGCTGGAAATTGTACTATGCTGTGCTAGATGTATTTCTATTTGAAATTTGAAACAATTTATTTTACAAATTTTCGACGAATATTTTGGATATGGCCTATATGCGGATATGAAATCTTTAAGGAGTGTTGTTGACTAGCAATACTCCACATTTATTTCAATGGATTAGTATATTTGGCAATTTGTGCTTCTTTGGAAATAATTCCTCGTTTCCTACAGAAAGCTGCTATTATCGTCCAATTTTAATTAAATATTTGGTGATCGGCAATAGTCTACTAACTTTCAGCATTTTTTTTTCTCGTATTTTATTTCTTTCAATGAAGGACTTTTGACCTTTAATCATTTATGATGATTTGGATTAATCTTTTCAGGATACGGCCTTCCCTATGACAGAAAGAGACCGTCTAGGGCTACGTGGTCTCTTGCCACCTCGTATTGTCTCATTTGAGCAGCAGTATGCGCGATTCAGTGGGTTACTTTTTTTTTGCCTCTACATCTATAGTCACTTCTAGTTAACACTGGAGTAAATAAGCGCCATATGTATTTATTTTCCTTGCAATGATATTGTTTCCTAGTTTCGTTTTGCAAGTCTTGTTGTGTGCTTGTTGTGAGAGCTGTGTTTAGTGTTTCCAGGCTTCCAGCGCATGAAGTTTGTCCGGACAACTTTAATATCTTGGCATGCCTGTTTCTTTGTGAACTCTGATTGATGCTGAGACGTATTTTGGACCCCAAACACTGGTGTTTCTTTTCATTAATGTTGTTAAGAACTTGCATCACTCAGGCATATGGGGTATAAAAGGATTTTGATGGTGTCAGTTATGTTTTCTTGAACACAAAGATAAAAGGTCATGAACTTAGGGTAGTGGAACCTTAACTCCAGGATTCAGCGTGTCATTTAACTTTGAAGTAGGATATTGCTCACCACTTCACCACCATTACCCGCTGAAAATTGAATCCTTTGCTTCTTTACTACATAAGAAATACAACCAACTTAGCTAGCAACAACAACTAAAACATCATCCCCATGTCTCAGGGGTTGTCACAATTACGGGCCTGCTGAGTAATTGGGGTCAAATGTACGAAGTCTTACCTTTGCGTTTGCAACCTAGAGAAGCTATCTCTTGACCGAAATAAATTTGCCTCAAAAATTGCATCGACTGACTGCCAATAGCTAGCAAGTTACTTTATTCCAAAACACAATTCGTAGTTCTCTGGCTCCGTTGTAAATGGAAGAAAATAAGATGATGTGGTTGGGAATCGATTATTTGTGTTGGGTATGATAAATTGGTCTGATTAGAAGAATAATGTGCCATCTTAATATTTTTCTGTTCTATTTGGTGTGCTTGCTGGAGTGCTGGTTTAGTTCTAGAATACTTGTAGCATTTAAAGTCACTTGTTAAAACTCCATTTCTTTTAGTTTTGTCCTCTGAATTGTTAGAACTGTTATGGTTTTGTTCTATAGATAACCTCAATTGTTACGTTTTGAAGTTATGATCTTGGTTTTCAAATTGGTCTCTTAGTTTGTGCTATGAATTACAGTGGAATCATATCGCTCGTTGGAGAAAAATACTCTGGGGCAACCAGAGAGTGGAGTATCTTTAGCAAAATGGAGGATCCTGAATAGATTGCATGACAGGAATGAGACATTATATTACAGAGTAAGTCGCATGATTTCTTTATAAGATTATGAGTAGTTATGATCTGAGACTGTTCGGTCATTGTATTCAGGTGCTTATTGATAATGTCAAAGACTTCGCTCCTATTATATATACTCCAACTGTAGGGCTAGTTTGTCAAAATTATTCTGGCTTGTTCAGACGACCGCGTGGAATGTATTTCAGCGCCAAAGATAAAGGAGAGATGATGTCCATGATATATAATTGGCCAGCTCAACATGTATGTCTTAAATTTATTTAATTAGTTTATCTTATCTCTTGTTTCACTTGCAATGATTTTAGTTTGGAGGGAGTTTCAATTGGTAATGATAACCTTCTTTTTCTGAGTAAGGACAGAAATATACTAAGTTTACAATGATGATTATTTCTATTCTACGTGTATTTTTGACTATAAGTATCTGTATCTTGGCCTGGTGATTTACTAGTCTAAAATTGTAATTGTAATTTTCATTGGTGTTGGTCTGGAAATATTCACCTTGGATGATGGTGCGTTTGGCAATATGTTTTTCACATCTGGAAGTGTTCTTTTTTTAGGTTGTTGAATAGTTGAAGTTTATTCGAGTTAAATCATCTGTTAGATAGGCATGCTATTTTTGTTTCTACCAAATGGATGTCAGTTGTCACCCCATGGTATTGCGTGTTAGTTATAACCATCAGCATACATAACACTTTCACTTCAATAGTTGGGCTCCCAAGTATGAGTGTATCAGTGTATGACATACATGATAGCTGGTTTTATCTGTCAGGATAAGGGATTTTTTGTGCTAATTCCTCACTTGTAATGCAGGTTGATATGATTGTGGTCACAGATGGCAGCCGCATTCTTGGCTTGGGTGACCTTGGAGTACAGGGAATCGGCATACCCATTGGGAAACTTGATGTATATGTTGCTGCTGCAGGGATGAACCCCAAGCGGGTATGACTGTATGACTGAAACTGCTGTTCAAAATTGTTTCTTATACTGAACATGTCATTGCTTACACTTAATGAAAGTATATGTTTCATTTATCTTACCCTACATTTTTTTTCCATATTTCCAGGTACTCCCCGTGATGCTTGATGTGGGTACGAACAACCAGAAGCTTCTTGAAGATCGGCTATGTAAGTAATACTCCAATTATGCAATAACCAATCGACTATGCACTTTTTATAATGCTTTGTGGATGATATTTGGAAATAGTGAAAGGCAATGCCAGATAATTTCCGTAATGGTCACCTGTTTTATCCGAGTATTATGGTTGTCTTGTGGGAATATAGGCATACCCTAATCTTTAATATTCATTAGTACTCTATAATTAATCAGTGACTATGAAATAAGCTCCTTTATGAATCTGAAATTGGGCTTCTTTTTCTTTCTTCACTACCTTTATTTTCAAAGATTTGGAAGTCTAGCATTTCTTCCATGGCCTTCTTAATGGTGTTATGCTCAGAATCTTCTGTCCGTGCATATATATTTGGTGCCTTTTCCGGAATTTGAAAGAACCTTTTACTTTCTTTATGGAAATTTACACAGATCTAGGACTCAGGCAACCTAGATTAGAAGGTGACGAGTATATTGCAATAGTTGATGAGTTCATGGAAGCTGTTCATACACGTTGGCCGAAAGCTATTGTGCAGGTATTTGTCCTTTTGTAGTGCACCACATTAACTTTCCCACTTGTATCTTACTGATGAAATTTTGGCAGTTTGAGGACTTCCAAATGAAGTGGGCATTTGAAACATTGGAAAGATATCGTAAAAGGTGCTGCATGTTTAATGACGACATTCAGGTGAGTTTGAGTGATGGTCATCACAATGTCGTATGCGAGTTTTCTTTTATAGAAATGGCATATCCGTTTGTGCCCTGGGCAGTTAACTTTGTGAGAGGAATTTGGTCATTGTCTAATTGTGTACAAAAGTACTTAAATCCGCTGGTTGGGATTGTAGTTAAATGTAGTCTATTTATTTTTTTCCTTTTGAAACCTATGGGCATTTATTTATCTCTTGCTCTACAGGGAACTGCTGGTGTTGCCTTGGCTGGACTGTTAGGTGCTGTCAGAGCACAAGGTCTACCATTGACTGACTTTGTGAAACAGAAAATTGTTGTTGTTGGAGCTGGGAGGTAGGATTAGAGAAACTTTTTTTTTATCTGATGGAGCATGATCTTTTTTTTTTTTTTTTGAATTTATTTCACTTTGCATTATTCCTTTTCACGTCTAGCAAATAATTTGACATCTAGAGGATGGTTTTCAGTGCAGGGATTGGTGTCCTAAACATGGCAGTACAGGCTGTTTCAAGGATGGCTAGAATAAATGGGATAGCAGACAAGCATCAGTTTTACCTAATAGATAAAGATGTATGTGTTTTCTTACTTGAGCTTTACGTGCCTTTGATAATAGCATTGCATGTAAATTATAATGGATTTTTTTTGTATCCATGTGTTAACCGAATAGTGTTGTAATTATTCATTCACCCAACTGCTGGTTGTGACTTGACTCTTGACTACTTTTTGTACACTAAAGTAATTGATGTTAGTTCGTATTTTCTTCGATGCATTATAGGCTGTTTTTTTGCTTCCAAACTTTTTTTTTTCGTATGCGTCGATAATTGGGTTGAGTGGGTGATTACTCGATATCCTGATTACCCATTTGAGACTCAAGAGAATGCTTTTATGGAACTCTTTAGCTCACCAACACATAGATTTTACATTGATCAAGGAAAACTTCATTGTTATTTTTGGCCTTGTTTTACAACCTTTTATGTTTCTGGATAGTGCATGAGCGTCACCTCCTTGGTAAAAAAATTGACATAATGAAATCAAAAGCGCTGTTAGCCTTGGTTGCAGTCTGGCAATAATACGTACTTCTGTGGAAAACTTTCTACAAAGCCTCAAGGAATCTTAAATGTATGTGATTGCAGGGGCTCGTTACTAAAGATAGAAAAAAACTAGATCCAGCTGCTGCATCCTTTGCTAAATATCCTGAAGAAATTGACGGGCTTAGGGAGGGAGCAAATCTTGCTGAAGTGGTAAATTTTCTGCTCTTTGTGGACCATGGTTTATAAACATAAATCACTGCATAGACTGTTTCAATCTCCTTTAGCTTTAAAATAACGTTACTTAAAACAAGCCTAATGCAAGCTCCATTTCTTTAGTCATATTTTTCTTGAATGTTACAGTAAGCTTAGATGTTATATTTATCTTAAATACATCTACTGTTCAGGTTAGGAAGGTCAAGCCGGATGTGCTACTTGGTTTGTCTGGAGTTGGGGGTATCTTCACTGAAGAGGTGAGTTGTCCATTAATTTTTAAATTCCACATGTGGCTGATATATGAAATCCTTCTTGAACAAGAAGATACATGTGACTTAGCTAATAACCGAATTCCTCAAACGTTTGTCACCAGCATATTTGGCATAACATCTAAAGGAAGTAAATCAGGGTTCTATATTTCAGCCAATGTGGTGTATAATTTTCCATTGTTCGTTTGCCACTCTCAATGTACTGATGTCAAGGATGTTCTTTATGATTCAGAATATGATTGGCCTATTGTGTCCTGGTCTTCCCTTTTTTCGAGCTCGTTTGTTTCTTAACTTCTTCTTTACCTATGACTTAGGTATTGAAAGCTATGGGAGAGTCAAACAGCCCTAGACCTGCTATTTTTGCCATGTCAAACCCCACTTTGAATGGTTTGTATTCATTCTGGTACTTATAGACCTTTTTTTTCTTCAGTCAGTCTACTTGCTGATAATTTTATTTCTGAAATCCATTTGAGCAGCCGAGTGTACTCCCGCTGATGCCTTTAAGCATGCTGGAGAAAACATTGTTTTCGCAAGTGGAAGTCCATTTCAAAATGTCGATCTT
Organism: Heliosperma pusillum; assembly: GCA_022085475.1. Classification (NCBI taxonomy): domain Eukaryota; kingdom Viridiplantae; phylum Streptophyta; class Magnoliopsida; order Caryophyllales; family Caryophyllaceae; genus Heliosperma; species Heliosperma pusillum. The sequence goes on along the minus strand of JAIUZE010071609.1, from coordinate 5,505 downwards.
GGTACGTGAACTTTAGCTATTCAAAAGCCTATTTCAGTATTCTTAGTTCTGACTGAACTTCTTGCTTTCACTATATGAATAGTTTGCCAAATCTGGTGGCCTGAGTTGTAATTTGTCAATTCTTATTGCAGGAAATGGAAAAGTAGGTCATGTAAATCAAGCGAATAACATGTATCTCTTTCCTGGGTGGGTGCATAGTTTTCAATCCTAGTTGCTAATGTTATCTATTTAGTATTTACACCCCATGTGCTTTGATCAATGAATATTTGCTGAGTTCTTGTAAGTTGTAATGTATCAGGATTGGTTTGGGAGCTCTATTGTCAGGTGCTCGGCTGATTACTGATGACATGTTGCAAGCAGCTGCGGAATGGTAAAAAGTCATTTCCATGATTTTCTAATCTGCACTTTCTGCTGTGTACTTGAGTAATTGAGTTGTGCATGAAGGTTTAAGAGGAATTATGTGAGAGTATTATTCTATGAATTTGTTATCGGCTTAGTGATATAGATTTGTCTGCCTAGTATCGTTGAGCTGCTTTAGTAGCCCTGCTGCTTCAACATAACGGCTAGAAACTATGCTAGAGAATCAAGAGGAGCTCAATTCGTTGAGACTCTGCTCTTGTATCTGGATGTCGAGATTTAATCATAACACCTCAACCCCTTTTTTGTCAAGGTTTTGTTTGCTGGGTATTATTGTCAGAATTTAGGCTGGATTTCTTTTGGATTGAGTTCTCCTCCATCCGTCTGGCGTCAACCTTACAGGGGTATGACCTTTTGGTCGAGTCAGATTGAATCAGAACAAATAAAAATAAGAAACACTATTCTAGAATCATGAAGAGATAGTTACCACTTGTTGCAGTTGTTGATATACCCGTAGGGGTTTGCCACTTGTTTCAAAGAAGCAATCCGGCCGTCATTGTATCTGTGTAGTGGTATAACTCAATCAGTCCTCAATCTTATTGCAACTTAGTGAGTAGTGATTAAGTCCCGTGTGGTCTATATTCTCTAGGTGATCTCTTACTGTCGTTCCTTCCTGTTATTGCATCTTTTTGGTTTAGCTAGATTGAGACTTTCACAATCCTCTTTTCTTGTGTATATTTTATTAACTTGGCCATGCAAAGTAGCCCTCTCCATTGCAGCAGGTCTCTCATCAGTTTTATGGCTTATAAAACTGCAACGTTTTTTGTTTTTTTTTTCTGTTTGTGTGATCGAGATGTAATCTATGGTTTCTTATTTTAAAGCTGTTTTACCTGCAGTCTTGCTTCATACATAACAGATGATGAAATCCAGAGAGGCATTTTGTACCCATCAGTTGGAAGGTTAGTGCCTCAGTACATCGCTCTTCAGACATCCCCCTACCCCGTCTCCCACGCCTCAGGAAAAGGAACTCCTCAAAAGAAGGAAAAAGAGGAGAATGGGGGACAGTGGTGTTGTTTTCAGGAACGGCTTGCTAACACTGTATTGTGTTAATAGGCATATATAGAAGTTAATAATCTTGAGATAAGCATCGTAGTTTGAACAGTGGTGGTCAATGTTAGGTTTGATTATTAGAGTCTTTAAGAGTATATTGGATAAAAGAATGCCTCATGTGAGAAAAGCCATAATTTTTTCTTTTTCTTCCGGATTCAGTATAAGAGATATTACAGCAGAAGTTGCCGCTGCTGTACTGCGAGAAGCTGTCATTGAAGACCTTGCTGAAGGCCATGGTGAAGTGGGGCCGAGAGAGCTCAAGTGCATGTCTAAGGTAAGATTGGAATATTACATATTTTGCCTTCTTAATATTTTCCTCGTGGAGGTTTTTAGCTGTAGAACACCAAAATATGTTGGTTTTTAGTCGTTTGACAATGATAGCACAATATAGTAAAACTGCGTCTCAAGTTCTTGACTGATATATGTATCAATTGCAGGAGGAGACGGTGGAGTACGTGAAACGCAGCATGTGGTTTCCTGTTTACCATCCCCTTGTTCATGAAAAATGAGTACATCATCATTTCTTATAATATTTTTTGGCTACCTGATTATGACGACAAATCAAGATTTCGGAGAAGTAATTTCTACCATAATTGTGCGTCTATTTTTCTAATACCCTTTATGAAGAAATACACTCCATATAAGAAGGGGCATGATTCTAATTCTTCTGTATTCAAATTGTAGATACCTGATCCTCTTATTTACAGAGTTTCTTCTTAAAATACATGTACGTTGTACCCCCATCCCCTTGAAATTGTTTGTAAACTTTGTGACAGATGTTTATTACCACTTACACTTCAATGACACAAGCAAAGCTTATTTCTGGTTGATTCTCTGTATGAAATTGGGAGCCAAATCACTGCTAATTACCCAGTACACCGTATATGGTTTACATGTTATAAGTGAATTTATTAAGCTCAAAATGAGACTAGAGTCGTTGACCACTACTGAACGAGGGAAATTACATAAACTGGTCCATATGTTATTCTGACTCGGCTGCAAGGATCAGACACATCAAGGTGTTTAAGTGTTGTCTAAAATGAAGTGTTGTGCTGTGTCGGACACAGCACAACACTTCAAATGTCGTTACACGCGACATGCGACCAAATTAACGTAGGTAGGGTAACAAAGACTGCTCCTGTAATCAATGTCAGTAATGTCACCTTATAATCACATGGATATCATTTTTTTTTACTAAATCAGGGTGATATTATTGTAGGGAATATAATATATCACGTAATTATATGGCAAATAATACATAGCATAGAATAGAACATTTTGTGTATCTTTTAGTTATAACAATTATAGTACTGTAATTATCTCTTCCTTATTTACTTGGCTGTATTACGGCTACTAGGTTGCTCTAGGTTAAATCATTTACCCTTTGTAATTAGTATATAAACATAGTCTTGTACACTTTGTAATCTATGCAATTCTAATACAATTAAAACCTTTCTCATAGTTCTAATATGGTATCAGAGCCTCGTGTTCTTGATAAAGGCTAACGCCTTAAGAGTTGATCCTCTTCCGCTGCAACCACCCACCACCCTTCTTACACTTGTTAAGAATTGCATCAAACCATCAAACGTACCCTTTCGGTCACTACCGAAATGTAGCCATCACCCACTCGGCTACCACCATCCTTTCTACCACTCACTCGGCTACCACCCTCTTAGCCAACCCACTTAATCACCATTAAAATCAACCCAAATCAAATTTGACCACCCATTCATCCCTACCATGGATGTCCACTACGACCAATATACCCATACTCACAAACAACCCAAAACTACCATTAACTAGACCATCATGAATCACCACTCAAATGGCTTATTTTCATATTTTAAAAAAAAAACTAATTGTTTTTATATCTTGGCACATACCAAAGAAGAAATTCATCCCCAACCCCACTGCCAAATACTTATTTTTCCTACCCACCATACAAATTTAAAAAAAAATAAAAAATACCTCCTTGCATCTCGTCAAACCTTCAATCTTGTTGAACGAACAATGTTTTCTTACAAATTACAACCAACCTTCACGAGCCATGTTTTGCTCACAACCCGATATTACTGCCAACTTCCAACCATCCAACCACCCCTACGGCTTACCTACTTTCACATCTATCTACATTCACCACCAAGTTTACCCGATCCACCTCCTCAACCAACACATATCGCCATCAACAATATTCAAAACCCGTTCTACATTCATTTTGCTTAATTTCATATTTCTCAAAAAAAAAAAAAACTTATTAAAATCCCCACCAAATTCTCTTACCAACCAAACACTCTTTACATTTAATCTTTGAAAAAAAAAACACATTCAAAAACTTACACTCTCGCAAAACACATTTGTGCCAATCTTTTCAACTTCAAATAGAAACTAATCACCACTCTACCCATTCAAACCTACAAGAGCCTAATTCTAGCCACCATGACTCGGTCCCAAGCAACAACCGCAACACCGCCTCTGCTCTTTACTATACTCACAGAGTCTCACTCGACGTTGTTGTTGGAGTAGGTGTCCTCCACAATAGTGCGCCACATAATAAATCTTATTAAGGAATATAATTGGGATATTTATTGACTATATATATGATTAGTCAGTTGATTAACGTAAATCAATAACGGTTGGCTGACTAGAGTTTGACGTTATTGTCGTTTGACGGCGGTGATCAACTGATCCCTTTCGGTCACACCTAAAGGATGAAATCCAAATAGTAACTAATTATTTGTATACGATACAGTTAATTAGTACATTACATATATTCGATATGTACGAGAGTTAATTGTTAGAAATTGAGTTAAGAACTCAAATTCGATTAAACTTATTTTTCAATTATGCGATAATTGACTAATAAATTTATATCTTATTTTAATACGATTAAATAAGATTTAACTTAGTAATTAATCGTTAAATTACTAAATTAGTTGAGGTTTTGAGATAGAGGTAATTAGTTAATTATATTTACAAGGAGTTGTAAAATAAATTAACTAAGCATTGTGGGACCCATTATATATTGATATAATGGTAAAATATTACTTAAAATGTTAAGTACATATTATTTATTTAATTGAGTCATATAATTGTTATATGATCAAATTAACACTTAATTATACAAGATAATTAACCATATGATCAATAAGTATTTGTGAGACAAATATCAAAAAATCAAAATGGACCAAACTAGGCCAAGTTGGCCGGTTATGTTGTAGTTACAAAGGTGATGATTGTTGTTCTTGTTTACACTCTTTAGTTACTAATTGAAAGTGACATAACAAGTAGAATATATCATCACTTATACACAACACTCCACTCTAATGCATGTGATCAAATTGAACAAAATAAGAGTCATTTTTTGACTAAATGGTCCGGCCAGTTTGGCTATATAATGGACCAATGTTGTTCATTATTTCACTACTTCATTTTGTGCAAATTTGTTTACTTCTCTCTCAAATTCTTCCTCTCACTAAAAACTCTCATATACTAATATTTCCTAAGTATTACTAGTGTAGTAATATAGCCTAATATTAGTAATATATCATCTATCTTATTATCTAGTTAATAATAAGGGTAGATTATTTGGTGTCATCTTGGTGCAACTTGAAGGAGGTCTTCTAGTTTGGAGATTTCTTGTGTTCATCCATATTTGTAGCTCAAGAACAACAAGAAGGAGTTCTTGTTGTGCCCTTATATTTTCCATATCAATGTGAGGAAATTTCTTCCTTTATATAAATGTCTTTATATTTGCCTGCATGTTACATAGATCATTAAATACTAAATTAACAAGTAATTTAGCAACTAATTAGAGGAGTCTAATTAAGGTCTATGGACTTTCATGTGGTATCAGAGCTAGCTTGTAGCATGCATGTTCATTTTGGACATTTTTTTATTAAAGTTATAAGATAACTAATAAATCAAAAATTTAAGTTAAAATACGATTCTGACAAAAAATTTTGGTGCATGTATACCTACTGACTTCACAATTTTGTGGTCAAATTTCGTTATTATGGGGGTTGATTTGCTATTTATTTT
>JAIUZE010071608.1:0-37076 GCA_022085475.1 Heliosperma pusillum | reverse complement strand
TCTCCACACTTCAAAGCATGAACAACAGCGGCCCATTCCAAATCATTAGTAGGATAGTTCACTTCATGAACTCTCAATTGTCTTGAAGCATAAGCCACCACTTTCCTAATTTGCATAAGAACACAACCCAATCCCCTTTTAGAAGCATCACAATAGACATCGAAGTCTACTCCATCTTCAGGCAAAGTCAACACCGGAGCGGTAGTCAACCTCTTCTTTAACTCTTGAAACGCGGCTTCACAAGCTTCATTCCATAGGAATTTGGTTTCCTTCTTCAATAACTGAGTCATCGGTCTAGCAAGCTTAGAGAAATCCTTGACAAATCTTCGGTAATAACCAGCTAAACCAAGAAAACTTTGAATCTCTCTAATATCAGTCGGACTCTTCTAATCAACAACGACCTCAATTTTCGAAGGATCAACCATAACGCCTTCTTTAGAAATCACATGCCCAAGAAAGGACACTTTAGGTAACCAAAATTCGCACTTAGAGAACTTAGCATACCACTTTTGTCGACGAAGAACACTCAAAATAATCCTCAAATGAATAGCATGCTCTTCTTCGGACTTGGAGAAAATAAGAATATCATCAATGAATACCACCACACATTTATCAAGATACTCACTAAATGTGCGGTTCATTTGATCCATAAAGATAGCGGGAGCATTCGTCAATCCAAATGGCATCACCATGAACTCATAATGACCATACCTCGTACTGAAAGCGGTCTTCGGAATATCAACATCTCGAACTGGAATTTGATGATAACCGGATCTCAAATCAATCTTTGAAAAAGTAGAAGCACCCTTTAATTGATCAAACAAATCTTCAATTCTTGGTAAAGGATACCTATTCTTGATTGTAATCCGATTCAATTCACGATAATCAATACAAAGCCTCATCGAACCATCTTTCTTCTTTACAAAAAGAACGGGAGCACCCCAAGGCGAGGCACTAGGTCGAATAAAACCCTTTTCAATCATATCATCTAATTGCTTCCTTAATTCTTTCAATTCGGACGGAGCCATACGATAAGGAGCTTTGGCAATGGGTCCAGAACCAGGTACAAGATCAATAGAGAATTCAACATCACGCTCGGGAGGAATTTCGGGCAAATCTTCGGGGAATACATCAACGAATTCTCGAACAATAGGCACATCTTCAATACTTGGCAAAGAGGTATTTGAAGAAGTCACAACACAAAAGAATGCTTGGTGACCTTTTCTAACCATACTTACCAATTTCATCGCGGAAATTAAAGACGCACCTTTACGGGGATGAGATCCCTTATAGGTTATTCTAACCCCTAAAGGACTCTTTAAATAAATCTTTTGATCACGACACTCGAACCTAGCATGATATATAGCTAGCCAATCTATACCTAATATAATATCAAACTCTCCTAGAGGAAACTTAAGGAGATTTGCGGGGAAGATAGAACCCGAAATAGATATTGGTACATTAGGATAAAGAGTAGAGCAAGAGATAATATCTCCGGATGGTAAGGATAAGGGAGTATCCTCACTAGATGTAGGCTTGAGGGATAATTTATTAGCATAAGTCGATGACACAAAAGACATTGAAGCACCGGTGTCAAATAAAATAAGACACGGTTGCTCTAAGATTGAGAACATACCTGTAATGATCTCGGGATGAGCATCGGCTTCGGCACGGCTCATGACAAAGATGGAACCCTTAGGTTTAGGAGGAGGAGGCAACTTTCGATCGGGGCAATCCTCGTAACGATGACCACCCTTTTGACAAAAGTAGCAAAGATAAGGTCGGTTTGAACAAGGCACACCGGGATGGTGTGGTTGTCTACAACGATTACATTGACGACCTTGAGCTTGAGCTTGAGGAGTATAAGGCCTATGAGCCACATTTGAAGTAGCTCTAGGAATAAAAGGAGCAGGATTTCTTGTGTTTGCATTAGAAGAAGGATTGAATCTCCTTTTGTTAGCATAAAAGTTAGAAGGAGACGGAATAAATGGCCTCTTCCCATAAACATTCGGCCTAGGAGCATAAGAAGGAGAGGGGTTATTCATCAAGGCTTCATCTCTAATAGCCTTCATTGAATTCTCGGCCCACAAGGCATCATCATAAAGATCTCCAAAAGAACTTGTATTCCTTCTCACTTTACTTTGAAGAACGGCACTCAACTTGTTACGATAATAGAATGCTCGGTCTTCATCATCTCGGATAAGCCTCGGCGCAAAATGCGCAAGCTTATTAAACTCCATAGTAAACTCTTGAGCTGATAAGTTGCCTTGTTTAAAATCAATGAACTCCTTGAGCCTTTGTTGTTTAAGCTCTTTAGGATAGAATCTCCCTTCCACGAGAGCTTTGAAGCAAGCCCAGTTAAAGTCCTCTTCAAGAACAGCGGTGGCACTTGTGATAGCCCACCAGTTGTCGGCTTCCCTCAAAAGAAAGTGCTTTGCGATCCTCACCTTGTCCTCTTCTCGGACTTGGTACAGATCGAACTGCTTCTCCATCTCACGGAACCAATCGGATAACTCCGTAGGGTCCGGTTCACCACCATACGGTACGATCTTACTCCTTGCTATTTGTCCAGCAACCCACGCATAGCCACCTTGATGGTTATCCTCCCTTCTAGGGGGAACTTGGTTGGCATTAGCTAAAGCGGCATCTTGCGGAATTTTCAGCACTTGAGTGAGAGCTTCCATCATAACATTCTCAGCTAATCGTGGTCTAACCATCTTTATAAGAAACAAAAACAAATTAAGTTACTCCAATCAATTAGCATAAACAAATAGACTACCAAGTAAAGTCCTTAACTTCTACCCAACTCTCATTTATTATTTCAAGGTCAAGTAGTTTAAGTTAGGGTTCACGTGTGTGCGTCGGGAGCGATAAAAAGCTCTGATACCAACTGAGACAACTCTCGCGAATGCGGAAATATAAAACATACAAGCATGTGAAATAATGTGCGGAAATACGGTATTTTAAAAACATTTATACATGCAAGATAGATAATACGAGGAGTGTCAAAATATTACAAACTAAGTACGAATTACAACAAAGAGACGGGGTCTCTTAAAATTTTAGCAAAGAACAAGTGTTTAGCAAAACTAGCTAAAATCGTCTAGAGGTGAAACTTCCAGGGACAACGCCCACTAGCTCACACCCGAACCCAAAATAGCATAAGCAAAAAGCCATCCATGCAAGCAACCTGTTCATCCATGAAAAACATGAATGCCACAGTCAGTGGGTAGTAACTCCGGGTTCTCCCAGCCATATCACATTAAACGTACATAGAAGGAAATACAAAAGTACAATCATGCATTTATGAATATACATGTGAGATACGATAAGGATAAATAGGCAATTCGATAAATAATGATAAGAGCATAAAAGTTACAAGTCCGAATCCATCATGTGATACAAAGACTCGGGAAAGACACTCTTAGGCAACCGAATACGCTCACTAGGGCTTGCATCTCACCGTTAGCGGTATGAGTTTGATAAGATTGAGACTCGACAACCAAACCTGCCAAGTCATACAATGACCATGAATAAATCCATCATGTTATCATCCATTCAAACATACCAATACATAGACGGTGCCCAATCATGAAATGACCATGAATAATATCATGAAATCACGCATTGAAGAACGACGACACAAAGACGACATCTCTCACGGTAAATGAAACGCACTAGCACCGTGTACATTGCAAGTATGATTAACAGGCATCCACGAGATAAACATTTCCCTGAACGCATACACGATCACATTTCGTATATGTAGGATAATTTCCTCCAGTAGGACGACGATAATAATACGGTCCTAGTCTAAATCTGGCCAGAATCCCGGAATCGCATTTTCCAGCTCGACATGCGATAAACGTTTCGCATCCAAGACTCGGTCAATCATATGACGCCGAGTACCCCAAACTCGGTATCTAAAATTCACGAAAGAGGCGGAAAACGAGCTCAAGCCTCATAACATGCGTACGCTACATGCAAATAACACCACCTCGCAAGTACACAACATTTGACGGCCGGGTCGATCAACGCATAGCGTTCAACTCCCAACAACGTCGTCGTATGCCCACTAACACATGCAATTAAGCAGTAGGATACCTCTCCGTTCCGACATTCCAGCCTTACGAACGGGAAGGTAGCCAAGGGAATGAGAGTACAAAGCACAAGACAAAATAGTGCTCAAACCGTATCATTTGTAAAAACCGACTCAAAGTGGGACATAGCAAAAACAGTCACAAAACATGTGATACAAGCGAAGAAATATCATATGTCCAAAACATTAATATTATAAGTCACTACGTAAAATTATACGATAAACGAATCATGCGAACTATTATAAATTACGATTTTTAGAAATCATAGGAAAAATATACAGCCGTAGTGCCGGCCGGTCAGGGGACCGGCGGCCGGTACCCCGGCTCGCGCTACAAGCCAAATCCCAAAAATCATAGAAAACAGGGCATGTGTTCCTGGCCGGTCGAAGGACCGGCGGCCGGTACCCCGGCCAGGAGCACCTCTATACAAAAACTCCAAAATTTCCAAAGTTCCTACTGATGTGTTCCCAGCCGGTGGGCAGACCGGCGGCTGGTCACCCGGATGGGAACCCCAGTTCACCCGAGAGCCTTCTTCACTTGCTCAATTCATTTCAATTCTCATATTTAACTTCTAATAATTATCAACAATCATTATACATCATCAACAATCATCCAATAACAACAAACATTATTCATAACATGATTCCTAAGCTTACTAATCGTATTCTAATACGATTTCTAGCATATAAAGCATGTAAAACACGTAAATGATACCGAGTAACCCTTCACCGTTACCTTTAAGCGTCTTCACTACTCGTCAAGCTCCTCTTCAATTAGAAAATAGTCTTTGTCGGGATCTTGGAGGTCAGCACCTACAAATAGATCATAAAAGATGAATAAAATTCATCTTGAGAAAGAGGGAAAGTTTGAAAAGCGAGAAAGACGATGATTTTAATATCAATACGGATAGAGGAAGGTAAGAGGGGAAGAATGAGACGAACTTACGTGAATTTAAGCAAAGAACGAATGAGCTACGATGATTTTAAGATCGGAAAGTTTATGGAGGGAAGGGTTTTGATTTTGCTTAAGGAAGAAGTAAGGTTTTTGGTGTTTGAGTGAATGAAATAGGTTAAGGGAGTATGAGTGGAATATAAGGGAAAAAGTCAATAAAAGTCAAACTCGCCTTAAGACGGGATTCTCATGGAATCTCGCGGAAATTCCAAATACGAACTCGGAAATTCTAAATTCGACTCGGAAAATTAAATTGACGATTAAAACTATAATTCACTGAAAGTAACCGTAAAATATTTTTACTAGAAAAATAGGGTACATTTCCGGGTGTTACATAATTGGTTGATTATAATTACAATTAGTTGTAAATTATATTAAGCAAATATGAGATGACCCATTTTATTAACATGTGATTATAAAATATGACTTAAAATGTTATGTTTAATTTATTTGTTAAAAAATTGCTTTTAAATTAGTTAACTGAACATTTATAGGAAAACATTACATGTTACATGTCACATGTTACATGTCACATGTCACATATGTGACATTGACAAAATACAAAAGATAAAATGGACACCCATTTTAAGTTGGTTGTCGGTTTTGGGGGTTAAGGGTATGGATTTAGGTCTTAGTGGTTGTTCTAATTAACAATTAGACTAAATGATTATAACATAGACCTAGATACCTGCCTATTGCATTGTGAAGACAAAAAGAAAGAGCTACCCTCCCTATCCTTTGTGTGTGTCGGTTTTGGTGAGCATAAGAGGGAGATGATTTTTCCTCTTATGCTTACACTTGATCGTATATTATTTTGGCTTATCTCTCTCTTAATACTCACACTAAAACTTAAGAAGTTTTACATATAACTTGTTCATAAGTTTCTCATAAAATTACTAAGTGTAGTAATAAGAATTATTAGAAAAAAAAAAAAAAAAATATATATATATATATATATATATATATATATATATATATATATATATATTAAGGGAGACTACCATATTAGTATAGTGTGATAATAAAGTAGTGATATGATTTTGGGGTAGTCTTGGGTGCTACTTATTGGAGTGTTCTTATACTAAAAACTAGGAAATCATCCGTCATATTATAAGGTCAAGAACAAGATTTGGAAGGTGTCCAAATCTTGTCCCCAAATCGCCTAAATCAAATGTGAGGAACATTTTTCTTTTTTGCTTTGTATTTTAGTTATGCATCCATAAAATCCATTTAGTTTATGAGTAAACAAACTTTAAAATGTTATTAGAAATGTCTAATTATGGGTTTAAGAAACTTACACATAACATATATATGCATAATTACATAATATCCAATCAACTAAACATGACCATAACTAGACTCATCATGACCTATATTGTAATCCCAACTTATGAACCAAACTCGACTTTCTCCTACTTTTCAGCGTAGCACACCCTGACTATAAAATGCATAACTAATTCCATAAAGAACCAATCGATACAAGGGAAACTGTTCTAGAACTCTAAGACCCTTACCTACAACCTCTATTAGAAGACTTGATTCCAATTGACCAACCTATCATGACTGAAAAGGCAGATTTATCAATACTAACAAAACTCGTCGCATAAAATGTAACGATTCATAAAACAGGTTTAAACATTGTTTTTGACAAATTTCAAAGCCTATAATCATCTACACGCTTCAAGGATACTGTGTGAAAAATAACGAGATTAGCTCTAACATATAAATTAGATTTTTGAAGCTTTTCAATTGACATAAACAGATTCACGTTATTCTGGATAGATGTTTATTAATAATTTACACAGGACTAACGACAAGGAACATGGCTACAACATTTGACAACCACAAACTAGGCTTAGAATAATTGATAGTCTTTGTTTAAACTTTTCGAATAAAACGTATTTACAACAGTGAAAACATTTGAACAAGATGACCCAACGAATCGGTAAACAACTGTAATAATCAAATCATTCTAACCCTAATCAATATTGATGATGCACGACTCATACAAAATAATCATAGACTCCAAAATATTAATAATGATAAAGGTATAAATAACTTACAATAAAAGGACAAGATCGATTACAAGGATGAAAACCCTAATTTACCGGAAGCATAAATCTTCATTCTTCTCTTACATGGTAAGGAAGATGGAGGAAAATATAGATGAGAGGAAGATTAGATTAATTTTTAGGGTTGTAAACTGATTACTAACATATAGCCCGGAACAGTCCACTCGGTCGAGTACCACCTACTCGACCGAGTAGCACATTAAAAATACGGAGTATTACATACCAACTTCAAGTTTTTGTTTAATTTACAGGGGACTTCCAGCCGGTCAGCTGGCCTGCGGCCGGTCGACCAGCTGGGACTTCTCTCCAAAATCCGTCCAAAACTGAACAACAATATACACGGACTTCCCAGCCGGTCACCTGATCATCGGCCGGCTGGGACACAGGTACTCCAAACAACATCAAAATCATCTTTAATCCATACAAACTCAAATCCATTCCATTATCAACATAAATCATTACTAATCAACATTCCACACAACATATGGGTTTTTTTACATCCAACATACATGAACTAAACCATCATTAATGTCTTTAAAGCAGTTTCATATAATTAAGAGGAGAATTAGTACAATAAACACTTACTTTCACCAAAAGAAGATATATGAAAGATAACTCAACAGTTTCAACATGTGAGAGCATCAATTCATATCAATAACTAATAAAGAACTCGCCTTTCTCATAAATACTACTCTAAAACACATAGAAAACACATAAAAAGGTGATATTGAGTAACCCGTCAACATTACCTTAGCTCTTCAATCATTTAGCTCTTCTTGAACCAAATAATAGTCCTTGTCCGGGTCTTGCAAGTCTCCTCCTACAATTTCATGACAAAAGATGAGTAAAACTCATCTTGGAGAAAGATGGGTAAAAAGAGATAAGAGAGGGGAAGATAGAGCACAAGGAGAGGGGAAGAATGAGCTAAGAATCAAGAAAAACGAGTAAGAGATGAGGGAGTTTGTGGGTTTAAACCTTGAGAGATTTAGGTTTAACAATGGGGTTTAGGGTTTAGGTGGGAGAGATGAGGGAGATTGAGTTTTCAGAAAAATGAAAGGAGAGAGGTGGGTTTAGTAGTTCAACTTTGGTGGAAATGAGAAATAAAGGCCTAATATTCATTTGGGACCTAACCCACTCGGATTTCTAAGTAGATTTCGAATACAAACTCGGAAAGGGCGGAAAAGAAACGGTAACCAAAATATAAAAATCCTATTTTAAGACTAAACTTAAGCGAACTAATCGTAATAAAAATAATTAAATAATAATATAATCAAATTGTTAATTTTACAGGGATTACAATCACCCCTCCTTTTAAAAAGTTTAGCCCTCGAAACTTGGAATGAAAAGAACGATTCCTTAATCGAATAGGATCGGGTACTTGGCTCGCATCGCAGCTTCCGTCTCCCATGTCTCTTCTTCCACAACTCCACTTTTCCATAAAAGTTTTACTAGGGGAACTACTTAGCTTCTCAGCTTCTTGTTTTTCTTATCCACGATTCGGATCGTTCTTTCTTCAAAAGTAAGATTAGGCTCGAGCTCGGGAATGTAAGGTTGCAATACATGGCTCGGGTCACTAATATACTTCCTCAGCTGAGATACCTGAAACACGTCATTAACTTAGCCCAAATTCGGGGGGCAAGTCCAACTTGTAAGCCACAACTCTGATCTGATTTTCTTCACAACCTCGAAGGGTCCAATGTACATTGTACTCAACTTCCCTTTCACACCAAACCTTTTAAGATCCTTCATGGGGGACACATCAGGAAAACTTTATCACCTACATCAAAATCTAAAGGTCTTCTCTGGGTATCGGCAAAGGATTTTTGGCGATCTTGGGTGGCTTTCATCTTCTCACGGATGATCTTCACATGGTTGATCGTCTCTACAAGGTTGTCGGGATCAAAATCGCGGTCATCTCGCAACTGGTCCCAACAAATAGGGATACGACACTTCCTTCCATAGAGAGCTTCGTAAGACGTCATTTTGAAAGATGCGTCCCAACTAGCTTGGAAGTCAAGGGCACAAGCTTGCAACAAATCTTCAAGGGTTTGAAGGGCCCTCTCTGTTTGACTGTCGGTAGCAGCATGAAAAGCGGTACTCATCAAAAATTTTCTACCCAGGGCTTATTGCAAAGCCTTCAAGAATATCGAACAAATCCTCGAATCACGGTCGGAAATGATTTCCTTGGGAACTCCATGGTAACGAATAATCTCATTAACATAATATTTGGCTAGTCGATCCAAGTGCCAAGTCTCCTTAATAGGAATGAACCTAGCACACTTGGTCAACCTATCCACAATTACCCAAACGGCATCTTTATTACCCACGGTGCTAGGCAACGCCATCGCAAAGTCCATGGAGATGGACTCCCATTTTCATAAAGGAACATCCAAAGGTTGTAGCAAACCACCGGGTCTTTTGTGCTCAATCTTCATTTGTTGGCATGTGAGACACCTTCCCACCTATGATACAACATCACCTTTCAAGTTTACCCACCAAAATTGTAGCTTCAATTTTTTTTACATCTTGTCTCCTCCGGGATTAATTAAATAAGGAGATACATAAACTTCATCATGAATTCTCGTCCTAAGATCAAGGGCATTGGGGACAAACAATCGGCCACGAACGAAGAACTCCATTTCCTCAATCTTGAAATCTGTAGCTTTATCTTCAAGTAGCTTTACTTAAATAGATTTTTAAGTAGCATCGTCCACATAATTCTCTCGTGTTTCATGATGAAGAACGGGCTCGGCGACCATAGCACCTAGATAATCAAACCCATTCTCTAGATATTCAAGCTTCAATATTCGGAATTCAGCACAAAGGTCATTAGGCAACGTAGGAATGCACTCAAGGAATGAGTCGTCTTCCTACTAAGGGCATCGACAATCACATTAGCTTTCTCTTCATGGTAGAACAAATCAAAATCAAAATCATTCACCAACTCCAACTATAGTCTTTGCCTCATATTCACCTCCTTTTGGGTGAAGATATTGTAACAACCCGGATTATTAAAATAAAATAAATACCTTAATAATAAATAATCCATCAGAATACAAATATGAATAGGGTCAAGGTGACGGAAACAACTGAACAATCCGGATCGATAATCAAATTCAAAACTAAACTAATACATTATTAATAATCCTTAACTTAAATAAATTCTTAAAAAAACTATTCTTCTTACCACAAGTCTCTCCAGCCCAACATCCGGACAAGCAGCAACCAATTCAACCTGAGAATGGGGGTCAACAATCATTCGGGAGTAACTAGGTGCTCTCCCACTCATATTTACAACAGGCTGAATTAATAACAATCTATAACAACTAATAGTAATCATAACAGACATGTGAAGCAATTTATACAACATGATATGCAACCAAACTTACCATGAGATGGGTCCACGACCTACATAAATGCAATCCTACAGACGTAGACCATATGCAACCACTAGACCATGAATACATTCAAGACCCAAAGTAGCACACGATCCATAACAACATAAGGCACAATGCTAGCATCAAAGCATATCAAATAGAGCGAAGGCCCGTTAGAGTGTATAACCACTGCCTATAACTTGCCAGAGCGTATAACCAATGCCTCTAGCTGACGGAGCGTATAACCACTGCCTCCATCGGTGTGGAGCGTATAACCACTGCCTCCACGGTACTATGTATAATCCACGCTAAGAACTCATTACCCTTAGCATTCTATGTCGAGAATGACTGTCGTGGATGCCAATGAACACGAATGTTCACAGAGATCTGGAGTAAGGGGTGAGGGTACGTATTAGAAAGTTCTTTAATCGAACACCTAATCTCGCCCGGCTCGATAGCGGCCTCTACTAATGATTAGGGGAAACTCTTTTGTACTCGATATGTTGTCGGTTACATGCATGCTGTGCAACATCCACAATTTAACCCTATCATGTGAGCTTAGACTATGGCGGTTGAACATGTAGTTTAGCAATCAATTATGTCGAAATTAGATTTAGATTGATTACATGTGAGAAGACAATTAAATCATACAATTGTTTCAACAATTAATGACTAGATAAAATTACAAAAGAATTCCAAATATTACAACGGATCTCGGGATCTATGTCGGAAATATACCTAAAAGAAAGATTTAAAAAAAAGGAAAAGAATAAAAAATTTAAAGACGGATCAACAGTGATATTAGGTTTAATAGTCGATTAATTAGTAATTAAGGCTACGTCGAGACGATAAGGGAAGTTCATATACAGAATCCAACCCAGAACAGGCGCAACAGGTGATATGTCCTCTAGAAGAGGCGCATCAACCCCTGCTTCTGTTCTAGAGGTGGGTTCTGGCTGCGAAGCCAGAATCGCGATCACTTAGTATTCGTTGGTGATTTTACGGTTTATTAGAGATCTATAATTTGAATAAAGATCATTTAATAGATTAATTATACTACATTATATCAAAGACGAAATCAAAGACTAGATATGAACAGATCTAAATCTAAAGACACGATCTTGATCTAAAAATGACAAAAACCCGCTAATTAACTTATTAGGGATAAAAAACGAACTATCTAAATATGAAAAAGGTGATTTTGAATAGGTTTGACATAAATCCTGTAAGTCCATAGACCTTAATTAGACTCCTCTAATTAGTTACTAAATTACTTGTTAATTTAGTATTTAATGATCTATGTAACATGCATGCAAATATAAAGACATTTAAATAAAAGAAGAAATTTCCTCACATTGAAAAGGAAATATGATGGGCACAACAAGAACTCTTTCTTGCTGTTCTTGAGCTAAAAATATGGATGAACAAGAACAATCTCCAAAATAGAAGACCTCCTTCAAGTTGTACCAAGATGATACCAAATAATCTTTTCTTATTATTAACTAGATAATAAGATAGATATAATACTACCAATATTCGAATATATTACTACACTAGTAATACTTAGTAATTATTAGTATTATGAGAGTTTTAGTGAGAAAAAGAGTTTTTGAGAGATGTATGAAAAATAAGCAAGAATGAACAAATGAAATGAACAACCATATTGCCCTTTTATAGGCAATATGGCTAGTCATGAGCCCTTCACACGGGACTTATTTTGCTTATTTTAATTCACATGCAAAGTGGTAGAATGTAGTGTTGAATGAAATGATTTTAGGTTACTATTCATGTCATAATCACATGTGACTTGTGAGCATGAACAAAAGCAACCATCATCACCTCACCACTACTACATGACCGGCCATGTGAGGCCTTATTTGGTCTATTTTGATTTTTGATATTTGTCCCACAAATGCTTATTAATCATATGCTTAATTATCTTATATAATTAAGTGTTAATTTGATCATATAACAATAATATGACACGAATAAATAAATAATATATACTTAGCATTTTAAGTGATATTTTACCATTATATCAATATATAATGGGTCCCACAATGCTTAGTTAATTTATTTTACAACTCCTTGTAAATATAATTAACTAATTACCTCTATCTCAAAATCTCAACTAATTTAGTAATTTAACGATTAATTACTAAGTTAAAACTTATTTAATCGTATTAAAATAAGATATAAATTTATTAGTCAATTATCGCATAATTGAAAAATAAGCTTAATCGAATTTGAGTTCTTAACTCAATTTCTAACAATTAACTCTCGTACATATCGAATATATGTAATGTACTAATTAACTGTATCGTATACAAATAATTAGTTACTATTTGGATTTCATCCTTTAGGTGTGACCGAAAGGGATCAGTTGATCACCGACGTCATACGACAATAACGTCAAACTCTAGTCAGCCAACCGTTATTGATTTACGTTAATCAACTGACTAATCATATATATAGTCAATAAATATCCCAATTACATTCCTTAATGAGATTTATTAAGTGGCGCACTATTGTGGAGGACACCTACTCCAACAATCTCTCACTTGTCTGACACAAGTGTGCGTCACTAATTTTCTTGTTTCTTTATCACATCTCCCACTCAACGCAAGGTGTCTTTCAGGTCGCACTTACGATTGATTATATCTAGAGTGGTTTTCTCGATAGGGAGAGTAACTGTCTGACCGGAAAATCTACCATAGATCTCTTTCCGAGCGTGGCCATGCATTTACAGGTACAACTCCTCGAGAGGCCTAAATATGTTTGTACCCAACGTGGGTGGACGATTCGTGTTGATTCATCTACTATGTATGATGCAGATCACCATGATCCAGAAGATGTCCATCGGCCTTCTTTTACGGCACGACCTAGAACATCAACCAAAACCAATCGGAAACTGCACCGACTGAGATAGACGGTCGCCACTCAAAAGAGTCGACTCATAGGAATAAGATAGAAGACCCTGCCATGACCAGGCATCAAATAATTGATTTAAGGGTCTCTACAAATGTCACTGTCCGACAGAGTGTCATACAGTCTTATTATGTAAACGACCAGTCATCTCCATGACCCCATGGTTCTGAACCAACCATCGATCGACTTACAATCTAGTCACTTCGAGACGTCACCTCATTGAGTGACTAGGGACAAAATATTAAGTTCGTCCTATTCACTTGAATAGGGTCCAATATTGTCTTACAATCTATTCGGATAAACAAAGTATAAAATTTAGTCAAACTAAATAAAAAGTTTATAATAAAACTCGATCAATGAATGCAATTATCATATATAAAATAATTAATACAAGATTCAATTATTACATATTACATAATCTAAAGGAATTCTGGTACACGTCTCAATCCCACTGTGACGACATGACCATCATGCTTGGCCTTTGATAAAGGCTTGGTTAAAGGATCAACAATGTTGTCATCTGTCCCAACCTTACAAATGTCAATTGCCTTTCTGTCCACGTAATATCTAATAACATGATATTTCCTAAGTACATGTCTAGACTTGTTACTAGACTTGGGCTCTTTTGCTTGAAAAATAGCCCAACTGTTATCACAATAAATCGTGATAGGATCTTTGACAGTAGGGACTACTGTTAGTCCTTCCAAAAATTGCCGAATCCACACAGCTTCCTTTGCAACTTCAGATGCTGCAAGGTACTCTGCCTCTGTTGTAGAATCCGCTGTAACGATTTGCTTGAAACTCTTCCAGCAAACAACTCCTCCATTCATCATTGAACGTAGCCGGATTGGGATTTCATATCATCCCTATCTGTTTGGAAACTGGCATCTGTGTAACCTTTTACACGTAACTCAGTCTCGCCTCCAAACACTAAGAACGATTCTTTGGTCCTTCTCAAATACTTAAGGATGTTCTTTACGGCTATCCAGTGACTCTCACCTGGATTTGCTTGGTAACGACTTGTCATGCTCAAAGCATATGTGATAAGTGAATATTTGTATGATTTTAACCCCCATTTTAGCTCGGTTTTGTAAGTCATTTGTGCTTTGTTAAGTCATTTTATGAGCTAATATCGTCTTCTAGGCGAATTCCTGTGTTCTAACCTATTTTATAGGGAAAGTGACGTTTCTACGCCCTTTTTCTATATTCCCGAGCAATTTCCTAGAACCCGACGATTTGAAGAAGCAAGCTTGACCAAGTCAAAGGCATTTCAAGAAGGTTTACGAATTCAAAAGAGAGAAGAAGTAAAGACAGTTTCGCAATTGTCGGAAGATCGATCAGTTAGGCGAAAGAAATCATCGCTTTACATCAAACCCTATCAACAAACCCGACTCAAGAGTTTAAGGGGGATAATGGAAGTCAAGTCATAAGCAAAGGGAGATGAAACGCGAGTCAAAGCTTCTAGACTGCAACTTACCCGATCGGGTAAGTGATGTACCCGATCGGGTTTCCCTGCTGCTTCGAGCAAATTGCTTCAACTTCCTCATTTTGTCCTATATGTTCAATGCTCGACCCCTTCCACACGAAACCCTAATGCTATATAAAGGATGCTCAAGCCACTCATCTCAACACATCTCTCATCTCTACATCCTCTTTACAATAATCTCTTCTCTTCTTACATTTCTCTTTAGTTTAGAAATTCTAGTTTAGATCATTTTCTTCTTCTTTTTCATGTTTAGTTCTTAGTTTAATTCTGTCATTTCTACATCAAAATCTTAGCTTAGATCAATAAGAATTTCAATCTTTGTAATCTACTTTGTTGGGTACAAGTGTTGTAATTCAAGGAACGATTATTCTATGCAAGGGATTTCTATTATTGTTATCGCTTTCGTTGTTGATCATCACCTAGGTATTTCTATTTTATCCTTTGTTTAATATCCTTATTGTTTTCTATTTGATTATAATTTTCTATCCATGTTATCTTAGATTCATTTTTGTGTCGTTATAATCGTCATTTCATTTCCTAGATTGTCAATTGAGCGTCGTTATTATCGCCACATAGAGAGTCTTAACATATTGTCAAAACCAACTAAACATGTCTATCCTAGTTTTTATTATCATCATCATCTTAGATATAAACATTATCATGAGTGAGTAGTCACCTTTCTAGGGTGTAGGGTAGCCATGTTAGACTGATTAAAAGATGATAATTGGATAAAAGAAATTTTGCTTTTAAAACATTGTGTCTATGCATGTTTGGACTATAACGATATTTGACGATTCCTGATCAAAATCATTGACTATAATGGAATTCTTTTCCAAGGTAGAGATACGCGAATTGAATAGACAAAGCATGACATGGTGGATTAAGACCTAGTAAATTGCCTAAAAGCCTGCTAGACCATCTGATCTATGATTGTAATGAACACATCATTCTTACGAACGCGCAATGAACTATTTGCATGTCCTAAATCCAATTTCATCAATATGTCAATCTACATGTGTGAACCTACTTCCCGAGATGCTTTTCATTATTGTTAATTCATCATTTGCTTTATTGCTTTCATCTTCAATTGCTTTTATTTTGTTTTCACTTATGCTTTTTCTTAGTTTAGACATCATAATCCCAAAACCCAGAAACTCGTTAGATAAAACTCAATTGCAAGACATTTCACATTCTATAGGAAACACCATCTCCCTGAGGATCGACCCCTACTTCCCTAATTACATTAATTTGTTATTAGCCTAGTCTAGGTAATTTATCTTTGTATCGAGCTTGCGACAGGGTCGGTCAAATTTTGGCGCCAATGCCGGGGAGCACGGTTTAGTTTTCCTTTTTCTTGTGATTTTTATTGCAATTAGTTTTATCTAGTCTTTAGGAACCCAAATTCCTTTAGACCTCTCTTGTTTTTTCATCCTAGCTTTTCAATCTTATGCCCAGATCTTCTAGACTAGGGACTCCTATCTCTTTAGACCCCGATCTAGAAAGAACTTTGCGTAGAAGAAAAAAGCTATTCAACGAAATCTCAAAAGCTTATGATATTTCAAGTTTAGATCGTATTCGTGAGAAATACTCGGATATTTTACCTAATCTTGAAGGAGAAGAAGATCCATTCTCATCTCCATTCTCAAAAACCAATCAACTTTCAAACAACACTCCATCTTCATCTTCATAAAAGAAAATGGTTCGACTTTCAGACTATTCCAAACCAACTGCAGATACACTTCCAAGGGGTATCGCTACACCCCAAATCACTGCCCAAAACTTTGAAATCAAACCTGCCTTCATCAATTTAATAGAAAGAAGTCAATTTGGTGGCAATGCCACAGAAGATCCCAACCTTCATATTTAAAACTTCTGTGACTATTGCTCCACAATTAGACAAACTGGAGTATCCCAAGAGCAGATTAGGGAAATGCTCTTTCCCTTCTCTATATAAGGAAAGGCAAAACTTTGGATCAATAGCCTTGACCGCGTTGCCTTAGGAATAGCTGACTGGGATGGTCTAGCTCTTGCTTTCTCTCAAAAGTACTTCCCACCAGAACGAACCGCACTCTTACGGATTCAAATCACTGGATTCCGTCAGAGAGGCGATGAAAGCCTTTATGAGGCATGGGAAAGGTACAAAGAATTACAAAGAGAATGCCCTCATCATGGCCTTGATTCATGGTTCTTAGCTATCACCTTCTACAACGGTTGTTGTGGCGAATCGCGTCGTATCCTCGACTCCGCTAACAATGGTCGTTTCGATCAAATCGATGTAGAAATAGCTAGTACAACTATCGAGTCAATGGCAATCCACGACTCTCAGTATAACAACTCACGTGCTATGCCACTCAAAACCAAGCAGGACGATTCAAGTAAAGTAGCACTCCTAGAAGCCCAATTAGCCCTTCTGCAGCAACAAGTAGGAAGCTCTTCCCAATCCAAGGAACATGTTAACGTCACTAACCACGTAGTGGTATGTGAGACATGTGGGGTTGGAGGACATAGTTTTCAAGAATGTAGGAGTTCGCTAGAGCAAGTCAATGCCTATCAAGCATATAGGCAAGGCAATGCTTTCTCAAACTTCTATAATGAGAACACAAAGAACCATCCTTTTTTGTCCTACAAAAGCACCAACATTCAAAATCCCCAACATCAGATTCAACAACCATTCATACCACATCAACATAAGCCCTATAATTCACCTGGTTTTCAAATCCAGAGACCTCCATTTCAACATAACTTCAATCTACTTACCAAAACCAACATCAACACCAACCACCCCAAAATCAAAGCCAACCTAATGACTCAAGCTTGAGCAAAGTTGAATCAATGCTTCTCCAAGTTGTTAAAAAACAAGAGTCAATGTTTTCTCAACTTCAAAAGAGTGATCAAGCTCAAAGTGCTGCCATCAAGATGCTTGAAACTCAAATGGCCCAATTGGCTGCCTCTAATCCCCAAAGAAAACAAGGCCAACTCCCACCTCATCATGGTGAGCAACCGAGGGACACCGCTAATGCTATCACCCTTAGGAGTGGTACCACTTATAAGGAACCTCAGCAACCCAAAGAACCAATAGTTAAGCCGACACAAGTAGAGAGCCAAAAAGATTCTCAACCATCCACCGCTAAGGAAGCGGAAAACAAACATGAAAAGAAGGATGAACCTGAAAAGGAACTCATCAAAATCCAAGTTTTATTTCCCCAACGCTTGAGGAGAAATCATAAGGAAACCCAGTTCAGCAAATTCATGGAAGTAGTCAAAAACCTCCAAGTAACGGTTCCCTTCACTGAATTAATCACTCAAATCCCTTCTTACACGAAATTCATGAAACATATCTTAACTAAGAAGAGGACTTTAGATGTTGTTGAAATCATAGCATTCACAGCAGAATGCAGTGCTTTATTGCAAAATAAGTCCCCTACTAAGTTAAAGGATCCTAGTAGTTTCTCTATACCTTGCACTATAGGCACCTACACAATCGATAAAGCTCTATGCGATCTAGGTGCTAGTGTAAGCGTTATGCCCTATTCCATATGCGAAAAATTGAATATGGAAATTCTTAAATGCACTAGTATCACTCTGCAATTGGCAGATCGTTCTCTAAAACATTCTATGGGAGTTTTAGAAGATGTGCCTGTCAAAGTAGGAAGATTTTTTATTCCAATCGATTTCATCGTGCTAGATATGGCTGAAGATTCGCAAATCCCTATTATTTTAGGAAGGCCATTTCTACACACTGCGGGAGCAGTAATCGATGTCAAGAATGGAAAATTGACACTAGAAGTAGGTGATGATAAAGTCACCTATAACTTAAACAGTGCAATGAAAAGCCCTATGCTTGAAGAGCCTTGCTGTTTCCTTGATATTGTCGACTCAATTATTGATGAATCTCTGTATCCATCAATAATTGAGGATCCTTTAGAAGCAATATTATTGTTGGAGGATATCTCTGAGAACGACAATTTCGAGATCAGTGAGCTGGAAAAGGACCTGACTGGAAAAGATATACCGTCAGAAGAAGTTGAAGAGTTCATAAGCTTAATTGATACTCCTGCCAAGGCAGAAGCACATAAACCTGAACTAAAACCTCTTCCCTGAAATTTAAAATATGCCTTTTTAGATGAATCTGAATATTGCCAGGTCATAGTGAGTACTCTCCTAGATGAAAATCAGTTAACCTCACTATTGACTATCTTGAAAAAACATAGAAAGGCAATAAGATACAAACTTGAAGATTTAACAGGCATAAGCCCTGACTTCTGCATGCATAGAATCAACTTAGAAGAAGGCCAAAAACCTTGTGTTCAAGGTCAACGTCGTCTTAATTTCAACATGCAGGAAGTAGTTAAAACTGAAGTTATGAAATTGCTAGATGCTGGCATAATCTATGCAATCTCTGACTCAAAATGGGGTAGCCCTGTTCAAGTTGTTCCCAAGAAAGGAGGAACAACAATAGTCAAAAATGAGAAGAATGAGCTCATCCCCACAAGAATTGTAACGGGATGGCGTATGTGCATTGACTACATAAAGTTGAATCAATCAACTAGAAAAGATCACTTTCCTCTACCCTTCATTGATCAAATGCTAGAGAGGTTAGCTTGCCACAAATATTTCTGCTATTTAGATGGTTACTCAGGATTTTTCCAAATTCCTATCAACCCTGAGGACCAAGAGAAAGCAACCTTCACCTGTCCCTATGGTACTTTCGCTTATCGCAGAATGTCATTTGGCTTGTGTAATGCACCTGCCACTTTCTAGCGTTGCATGACTAGTATCTTTTTAGATTTTGTTGAAACTATCATGGAAGTATTTATGGACGACTTTAGCGTCAATGGCATTTCCTTTGATAATTGTTTGACAAATCTATCCAGAGTTCTAAAACGCTGTGAAGAAGGCGACCTTGTTCTCAATTGGGAAAAGCGTCACTTCATAGTGAACGAAGGTGTAGTTTTAGGACACATTGTTTCAGAAAGAGGTATAGAAGTGGATCGAGCTAAGATCCAAGTTATTGAACAACTGCCACCACCTGCTAATTTAAAAGGAATCAGGAGTTTCCTTGGCCACGCCGGTTTCTACCGACGTTTTATACAAGATTTTTCAAAGATAGCCAAACCCCTGACTGAGCTCCTTTTCAAAGATGCACCTTTTAGTTTCACAAAGGAATGCCTTGAGGCATTCAATAAAATCAAACGTGCTTTAATCACCGCACCTATAATCTTGTCACCTGATTGGAATCTGCACTTTGAACTGATGTGCGATGCGAGTGATTATGCCGTATGAGTTGTTTTAGGGCAAAGAAAGGAAAAGTTCCTTCTTGCAATTTACTATGCTAGTAAAACCTTAGATCCTGCCCAAATCAACTATACCACCAGGAGAAAGAACTTCTTGCCATTGTCTATGCCTTAGACAAATTTCGCTCGTACCTAATAGGATCAAAAGTCATTGTTTACACTGACCATGCTGCCTTGAAATATCTGCTTTCAAAGAAAGAGGCAAAACCTAGACTTAACCGATGGCTCTTACTCCTTCAAGAGTTTGATTTAGAGATCCGGGATAAGAAAAGAGCAGAGAATGTAGTCGTTGACTATCTCTCAAGGATAAGAGTAACTGAAATAGGATTACCAACGCCAATTAATGATTCGTTCGCTGATGATTCATTAATGGCAATTGCGGACTCTTCTCCTTGGTATGCTGATATTGCCAATTTCCTTGTCAGTCGCCAGCTACCCTCTGACCTTTCTTATAACCAGAGAAAGAGATTTTTGCATGACGCAAAATTCTTTGTTTGGAATGACCCTTTTCTTTTCAAGAAGTGCTCAGATGGTCTGTATCGACGTTGTATTCCCCAGTGGGAAGTTAAAGGAGTTTTAGAAGGATGCCACTCATCTGCTTATGGTGGTCATCATGGTCCGTCCAAGACCGTAGCCAAAGTCTTACAATCCGGGTTTTTCTGGCCCTCGATGTTTAAAGATTCCAAAGACTTTGTTATGGCTTGTGACGCTTGTCAACGAATGGGTCAAATATCCAAAAGATATGAAATGCCTCAAAACGGCATATTAGAAGTCGAAATATTCGATGTCTAGGGTATTGACTATCAAGGACCATTCCCCTCTTCTAATGGAAATCGTTACATTTTAGTCGCTGTCGACTATGTTTCAAAGTGGGTAGAAGCAATTGCCACCCCCACCAATGATGCTAGAGCTGTAATACGGCTATTTAAGAAGATCATCTTTTCACGTTTTGGTGTACCCAGAGCCGTGATAAGTGATCGAGGAACTCATTTCGGAGAAAAGCAGTTAGACACTCTGCTTTCGAAGTATGGTGTGTATCACAGACGAGGTTTAGCCTACCACCCTCAGACCAGTGGTCAAGTAAAAGTCTCGAACAGAGAGCTAAAAACAATTCTTCAGAAAGTAGTTTCAAGATCTAGAACCGATTGGAGTATTAAGCTCGATGACACCTTATGGGCTTATCGCACGGCTTTCAAAACCTCGATTGGAACATCTCCCTATCGATTGGTTTATGGAAAGGCCTGTCATCTCCCTGTCGAGTTAGAGTACAAAGCAAACTGGGCTATCAAAGAACTCAACTTAGACACTAAGCTTAGCGATGATAGACGACTTTTGTAACTCAATGAGCTAGAAGAATTTCGTTTACAAGCTTATGAGAATTCTAGAATCTATAAAGAGAAAACGAAGCGTTAGCACGACAAGAGGATAATCAGAAAAGAATTTAATGTCGGTGACCAAGTACTTCTTTTCAACTCCTGTTTGAATATTTTTCCAGGAAAACTTCGATCACGATGGTCTAGACCATTCACTGTCACATACGTAAGCAAATACGGTTATTTGGAAATAATGGCTAGTAACGGTGAAAAATTCAAGGTCAATGGACACAGACTAAAACTCTACTATAGCAACTCTATTATTGGCTGCTTAGATATTGTCTATATAGAGCGTCAATCCCCAACCAAATGATTTCATAGAAGAATTCGTCGAGCAGGACGTTAAACAAGCGCTTCTCGGGAGGCAACCCGTGTTTCCTTTCTTTTTGCATTTTATATTTGCTTTTCCCTTTTTCGTTGTTTTGTTAGATTTCTTTGCAGATGAAAGAGTTTTTGAAGAATATAGGAAGACCTTCCCTTTCAAGTCCAAAAGACTAGCTTGGGGGAGTCCGTGCTGACTAGTAAGCTTCACTCTCTTTTCATCTTTTTCCCTTTTTACCCTTCTTCCCATTGAGCATCTCGTTGCATATTTAGTCTTTGTGCTCATTAACTTTTTGAATAAAAAAAAGAGAGAAATTTAAAAATTTTGAACACAATTGAATGCTTTTCATGCTTTGCTTGCTTGTTTATTATGCTATCATGTTACATTTCCCAAACATAGAGCTTTCAAACCATAATGATTCAATATTCATTGAATTTTGCATACATGGGGATGTCTTGTACACAGTAGTCATGGAATGAATCTATAGATAAGTACGCTTGATCTTGACATTTGGCAAGTTACATATATTGTAAGGTAGAACCTCCTTTGGCTGGTCCATCTATACCCAGTCTCATCTAGGTGTGTGTAGTTCTCCTTGTGATGTGTGTCATGTTAAAACGCATGCATAAGTATGGTTCTCATTTCATTCCTATAAGCATTGCATTCATGATTCACTAAGATTTGAAGACTTTTCACTTTGAATTATCCCTCAAAATAAGCCCCTTGATACAAATGTTTCACAAAAATAATAGCTACATATAAAAACTGCCTACCTTTTGAGCTAGTAGCTAGACTATGGTGTATGGGTGCTATTTTGAGAAGATTTGTTCCTTGATGACAAAGTGAATTTGGGAGAACGAAATTGTTCAAAAAAAGTGATGTTATGTTCAGAAGAAAATTAAAAAAAAAAAAAAAAAAAAAAAAAGAGAAAAATCGAAAAAAGAAATAAAAAGAAATAAAAGAAACCGTTGTGAGTATCTCCTCAAAATGTCAATTCTATGTTTAGAAGGAGTTCACTCTTGTGTTTCGTGTGTAATAAGCCAATCAGTTCCTTCTGGCTTCGTTTTTCGTCTTCTGGGGAATTAATCAAAAGTTTGGATTGAGTATTCATTTATCATTGGTCAGTTGCTAGCTCATTCTAACCTTCACATTGACCATAACTATTTGTCCACCTTTCACCCATTTCCCAAAGCCTTCTTCATTTCTTTTTCGGCTTCTTTTATATGTGCATTGTGATCTTTGACTTGTGTTTTGAATTGTTTAACATATTAGACTGCGGACACATTTTCATAAGTCGTGGATAGGTGAGTGTCTCAAAAACATCTACACATAAAGAAATCACCTTTTACATACAATGAGTGTTCGAGTGTGCCGTGAGAGTCCATTTGTCAAAAGATCATGCAAGAGCCGAAAATTCTATAGTGAAATTCTTTGTGCTACGCCGTTATGTAAATCTCAGCCATGTTTATGTATCATTTTTGCCCACGTTGTTTTTGGGTTATGATTCATTATGTTTCCAAAAGTTTTACGTTGAGATTTGTTTCTTGATGGTGTAGTAGCCAACGCTTGCAACCTTGTCCTGGTATTGTTTGTTATGTTTGCTTGAGGACAAGCAAAGGTTTAGCTTGGGGGAGTTTGATAAGTGAATATTTGTATGATTTTAACCCCCATTTTAGCTCGGATTTGTATGTCATTTGTGCTTTGTTAAGCCATTTTATGAGCTAATATCGTCTTCTAGGCGAATTCCTGTGTTCTAACCTGTTTTGTAGGGAAAATGACGTTTCTACGCCCTTTTCTATATTCCCGAGCTTTTGCCTAGAACCCGACGTTTTGAAGAAGCAAGCTTGACCAAGTCAAAGGCATTTCAAGAAGGTTCACTAATTCAAAAGAGAGAAGAAGTAAAGACAGTTTCGCAATTGTCGGAAGATCGATCAGTTAGGCGAAAGAAATCATCGCTTTACATCAAACCCTATCAACAAACCCGACTCAAGAGGTCAAGGGGGATAATAGAAGTCAAGTCATAAGCAAAGGGAGATGAAACGCGAGTCAAAGCTTCTAGGATGCAACTTACCCGATCGGGTAAGTGATGTACCCGATCGGGTATCCCTGCTGCTTCGAGCAAATTGCTTCAACTTCCTCCTTTTGTCCTATATGTTCAATGCTCGACCCCTTTCCCACGAAACCCTAATGCTATATAAAGGATGCTCCAGCCACTCTTCTCAACTCATCTCTCATCTCTACATCCTCTTTACAATAATCTCTTCTCTTCTTATATTTCTCTTTAGTCTAGAAATTCTAGTTTAGATCATTTTCTTCTTCTTTTTCATCTTTAGTTCTTAGTTTATTTATGTCCTTTCTACATCAAAATCTTAGCTTAGATCAATAAGAATTTCAATCTTTGTAATCTACTTTGTTGGGTACAAGTGTTGTAATTCAAGGAACGATTATTCTATGCAAGGGATTTCTATTATTGTTATCGCTTTCTTTGTTGATCGTCACCTAGGTATTTCTATTTTATCCTTTGTTTAATGTCCTTATTGTTTTCTATTTGATTATTATTTTCTATCCATGTTATCTTAGATTCATTTTTGTGTCGTTATAATCTTCATTTCATTTCCTAGATTGTCAATTGAGCGTCGTTATTATCGCCACATAGAGAGTCTTAAAATATTGTCAAAACCAACTAAACATGTCTATCCTAGTTTTTATTATCATCATCATCTTAGATATAAACATTATCATGAGTGAGTAGTCACCTTTCTAGGGTGTAGGGTAGCCATGTTAGACTGATTAAAAGATGATAATTAGATAAAAGAAATTTTGCTTTTAAAACATTGTGTCTATGCATGTTTGGACTATAACGATAGTTGACGATTCCTGATCAAAATCATTGACTAGAATGGAATTCTTTTCCAAGGTAGAGATACGCGAATTGAATAGACAAAGCATGACATGGTGGATTAAGACCTAGTAAATTGCCTAAAAGCCTATTAGACCATCTGATCTATGATTGTAATGAACACATCATTCTTACGAACTCGCAATGAACTATTTGCATGTCCTAAATCCAATTTCATCAATATGTCAATCTACATGTGTGAACCTACTTCCCTAGATGCTTTTCATTATTGTTAATTCATCATTTGTTTTATTGCTTTCATCTTCAATTGCTTTTATTTTGTTTTCACTTATGCTTTTTGTTAGTTTAGACATCATAATCCCAAAACCCAGAAACTCGTTAGATAAAACTCAATTGCAAGACATTTCACATTCTATAGGAAACACCATCTCCCTGAGGATCAACCCCTACTTACCTAATTACATTAATTTGTTATTAGCCTAGTTTGGGTAATTTATCTTTGTATCGGGCTTGTGACAGGCTCGGTCAATATGCAACATCGGGACGAGTGCACATCATAGCATACATGATTGATCCAACAGCAGATGCATAAGGGATCAATTTCATGCATTTAATCTCCTCAGGTTTCGTAGGGCACTCTGACTTGCTCAAAGTGATCCCACTTCCCATAGGAAGAAAGCCTCTCTTAGAGTCTTTCATGTTGAACCGATCAAGAATCTTATCAATATAAGTTTCTTGACTTAATGCTAGTATCCTTTTAGATCTAGCCCTATAGATCCGAATACCTAAAATGCGCTGGGCCTCTCCTAAGTCTTTCATTTGGAAATGTATCCCTAGCCACTCCTTCACAGAAGTGAGCATTGGAATATTATTCCCAATGAGTAGTATATCATCTACATACAAGACTAGAAAAGTTACTTTACTCCCACTAAACTTCATGTATAAACATGGCTCCTCGACACTTCGAGTGAAACCATTTTGTTTAATTACATGATCGAAACGATGATTCCAACTCCTGGATGCTTGTTTAAGACCATAGATGGATCTCTTAAGTTTTCATACCTTCTTAGGGTTTGATGGCCACAAAACCTTCAGGTTGTGTCATGTACACTCCCTCTTCTAGAATCTCATTTAAGAAGGCGGTTTTGACATCCATTTGCCACATGTCATAAATATGAAATGCGGCAACCGCTAAGATAATCCTTATGTATCGAAGCATGGCAACTGGGGCAAAGGTTTCGTCATAGTGAAGACCATGAACTTGGGTGAAACCTTTTGCTACCAACTTAGCTTTGTGAACATCATTATGTTTATCTATGCCACTTTTGATCTTATAGATCCACTGACACTGAAGAGGTCTTACCTCCTTAGGTAAATCAACCAAATCCCATACTTGATTGTCGTACATAGAATCCATTTCGGATTGCATGGCTCCTAGTCATAGCTTTGAGTCGGGACAACAAATGGCTGCTTTGTAGGTAGTAGGTTCGTTGCTTTCAAAAAGTAACACATTATAGTCATCACCTTCCTCTATAATACCAAGGTATCTATCAGGTTGATGACTAATTCTACTTGACCTCCTTGGTTTCGAAGGAATAATGACCGTGTCAAAGGAAGAGGGAACGTTTTCCTCGTTGTCCTTTTCGGTTTGTGGCTCTTGGACTTCATCGAGTTCAAATTTTCTCCCACTCTGTCTTTTAGAAATAAAATCATTTTCTAAAAAGACTGCATCACGAGACACAAACGCTTTGTCCTCGTGTTTATTGTAGAAGTAATAAGCACGTGTTTCCTTTGGATATCCTACAAACAGACATTTGTCAGATTTGGGTGCGATTTTATCGTCAGACATATTCTAAACAAAAGCCTCGCATCCCCAAATTCTCATAAACGACAAATAAGGGACTTTCCCTGTCCATATCTCATATGGAGTCTTGTTTGCCGCTTTAGTCGGGCTTCGATTTAGTGAAAATATTGCAGATAAGATAGCAAAACCCCAAAAATAATCAGGAAGCTCTGTCAGACTCATCATAGATCGAACCATATCTAATAAAGTTCGATTTCTCCTTTCGCACACACCATTTAACTGAGGTGTCCCAGGAGGAGTCCATTGTGATACTATACCACAATCTTTTAGGTGTGAATCAAATTCATTATTCAAGTATTCACCACCACGATCGGATTGTAGGGCTTTAATCTTTTTATTCAATTGGTTTTCTACTTCATTTCGAAATTCTTTGAATTTTTCAAAAGCATCACTTTTATGCCTCATCAAGTAGACATATCCATATCTACTCAAGTCGTCGGTAAAAGTATTGAAGTAGTGATAACCAACTCTAGCTTGGATAGTCATTGGACCGCATACATCCGTATGTATAAGTCCTAATACTTCACTTGCTCGTGTCCCTTTTCCCGTAAAAGGAGCACGAGTCATCTTGCCTAGAAGACAAGATTCGCATACGCCATAAGATTCGTAATCGAATGGTTTGAGTACTTTAGATGAAACAAGTCTCTTTATGCGTCGTTCGTTTATGTGCCCTAAACGACAATGCCAAAGGTATGATTGATTAGGTTCACCTGTTTTGAGCTTCTTGTTTTCTACATGATAGACCTCTTTTGCAATATCTAGAACATAAATACCTCCAATAGAAATGGCCTCGCCATAAACCATTTCATTAAAGAAAAAGTACAACAGTTGTTCTTAATACAAAATGAAAAACCTTCCATGTCTAACACGGAAATGGAGATAATGTTCTTGGTAAGAGTTGGTACATAATAGCAATTATTTAAATACAACTCTAAACCATTAGGCAAAAGAAGAACGTAGGTGCCCACGGAAACTGCGGCTACCTTAGCTCCATTTCCCATGCGCAGGTCCACGTCACCCTTGGCTAGTGCTTGCGCGTCCCTCAGCCCCTGTACATGATTACAAAGGTGAGAACCACAACCGGTATCAAATACCCAAGAAGAGGTACTAGCAAAGTTAATATCTATCATATAGAGTGATGAAAGAATTTTACCTGACGTTGTCACACAACCGTCCTTCTTGTCTTTCAAGTATTTGGGGCAATTGCGTTTCCAATGCCCTTTGCCATTACAATAATAGCAATCCGCCTCTGTGTGTTTGTTGACTTTGGGCTTGGGCTTATAAAAGACCTTGCCCTTTCCCTTGCCGATTTTCTTGAAAAGAGTCTTACCCTTTCCTTTGTCCTTCTTTACCCCAAGGCTCATGTTCTTCAATTTCATTGAAAGAACGTCCTTGGGTTCACTCCCACTGGCCTCCATGTCCGTCTCCGCTTGGGTGAAGAGTGCATGGAGTTCATGGAAACTCTTTTCCATGCCATTCATGTTATAGTTCACCCTAAATTGGGTGAACTTTGGTGTGAGTGAATGAAGGATTTTACCCACCACTAATTGCTTCGGAATTTTGCACCCTAGACGCTCTAAGGTGTCGGCGTGCTCAACCATTTTGAGCACGTGTGGGCCACCTTTTTGGCCCCTTTGAAGCTTAGTGTCAAAGAATTTCGTAGTCGCCTCATATTGGTGAATTTGAGGGGCTTGCGAAAACATCGACGTAATCCTCGTGAATATCGCATATGCATCGACAGATATCAATTGGAGTTTGAGTTTGGGTGAGATTGACCAAATCAAAACATTTTTAACGTCATTGGCAACCTTCAAATAAAGGTCATATTCGGCCCGAACCACCGCGGACGATCTAGGCGCGGGTTCGGTGGGGGGCTCTTTAACCAAGTAGCGAAGCACGTTATCAGATATCGCGGCGCTCTTGATCGTTGATTCCCATTCAACGAAGTTACTACCGTCATCTTTTAGGACACACTTGTCCATGACGGATCTCAACCATGATTCCTTACTCAAGGTTGCGTTGTTTAATGAAGTTGACATTGTGCGAATATGGTTACTACAACAAAAAGAAATATATGAACATTCATTGTTATGATAATTTACTTGAAAAACATTTGAACATGTTTAGCATTTATATAATGACCCCTCACTAAATTATATAAATGATTCCAA
Organism: Heliosperma pusillum; assembly: GCA_022085475.1. NCBI lineage: Eukaryota > Viridiplantae > Streptophyta > Magnoliopsida > Caryophyllales > Caryophyllaceae > Heliosperma > Heliosperma pusillum. The sequence goes on along the minus strand of JAIUZE010071608.1, from coordinate 8,278 downwards.
GATCCATCTTTAAATAAAAATAGTCATCGTATGCTACCTTTATCTAAAAATAGTAAGTCAATTATTAGACTAATTCTACCCCTAGAACTCTTGGTTGACGGATTTCAACTAAATCCATCTCCTAGTCCCAAGATAACGCTTATCTCGTTGAGTCCAATCCAATTTTAGCTTGTGATCGTATCACCCTACTTACCCGAGGTAAAAAGGGACCCACGAGCGTGGTAGCCCTAATGAACACTGGATTCATAGGTGTTACTAATTGGTAAGGCTAATCTCAATTATTTTAAATATGTGAGAGATCTTGTCAATTTAGTTATTAATTCCCTATAAGTGAACTAAGTCGGTGAATTGTGAATAACGTTGAATTGACAATAACCGAAAATAAAATGCATGTGTGACGATTTTGGCATGAGCGGAAATAAAGCAAGCAACAGGCAACGGAAAAATCCTAGTATGGCCACCTAGCTAATCAAATTAACTAGATAATTACAAATTCGGAAACCAACTCCTTGTTCCCTTGCCTCTTCACTTGGAACATTTTCCAAAAATGGCACCGTCTTGAGGGAGTCACCGGTTTTCATAAAAATAATTAAAAATATACAAATATACAAATTCCTATTATACATTTATTCTATAAAATGAAATTATTAAATTATACAAACCGGCGATACGAGATCGCAATAAAATTACAACCAAAGCGTCATTCCCTTACATTACGGGTAATAACGATTAAAAATAACTAGGCCATACTAGGTACAAAATTTGCATAAATTATTAAATAAATGACATTAATTCATTCAACCATAAATAAAATAAATTGCTGCAAAATTCATGCCAAAATCGCCCTAAACACATTCATGCTCATTGTAGCTCGATTTTACGGGATTTATTGATTTTTAACCATTAAAAACCAAATCAACATTTAAATCTTATTTAAATTCAAACTTGTAACACCAGTAAATGTACCCTATTTTTATAGTGAAAATATTTTACGGATACTTTTCAGCGAATTTAAGTTTTAATTTAGAATTTAATGTTTCGAGTCGAATTTAGAATTTCCGAGTTCGTATTTGGAATTTCCGCGAGATTCCATGTGAATCCCTTCTTAAGGCGACTTTGACTTTTATTGACTTTTTCCCTTACACAACTCATACTCCCTTAACCTATTTTCTTTCACTCAACACAATTCAACCTTTCTTCATCACTAAGAAACCCAAATCAAAACCCTTGCCTCCATCTTTGATCCAATCTTTGAATCATCGTATCTCATTCGTTTCTTGCTCAAATTCGCGTAAGTTCGTCTTATTCTTCCCCTCTTAGCTTCCTTTATCCGTATTGGTAATAAAATTACCGTCTTTCTCGCTTTTCAAACTTTCCGTCTTTCTCAAGGTGAAGTAAATTCATCTTTTATGATCTATTTGTAGGTGGTGACCTTCAAGATCCCGACAAAGACTATTTCCTAATTGAAGAGGAGCTTGACGAGTAGTGAAGACGCAATAAGGTAACGGTGAAGGGTTACTCGATATCATTTTACGTGTTTTACATGCTTTTTATGTTAGAATTCGTATTTAGAATACGATTAGCAAGCTTAGGATTTATGTTATTGATAATGATTGTTGTTAGTTGATAAATGTTGATGATGTATATTGATTGTTGATAATTATTAGAAGTAAATTATGAGAAATAGAATTGATAGAACATTGTATGTTGTTCTCGGGTGAAGAGGTGCTCCCAGCCGGGTGACCGGTCGCCGGTCTGCCCACCGGCTGGGAACATATCAGTAGGGAAGTTGGGATTTTTGGGTAGTGATGGTCCTGGCCGGGTGCCCGGCCGCCGGCCTCCAGACCGGCCTGGAGCACACTGCTCTGTTTTTGGTGATTTTTGGGTTTTAGTTTGATGCGCGAGCCGGGGTACCGGCCGCCGGTCCACTGACTGGCCGGCAACACGGCTGCATATTTTTCCTATGATTTCTAAAACTCGTAATTTATAATAGTTCGCATGATTCGTTTATCGTATAATTTTACGTAGTGACTTACAATATGAATGTTTTGGATATATGATATTTTATTCGCTTGTATCACATGTTTTGTGACGGTTTTTGGTATGTCCCACTTTGAGTCGGTTTTTACAAATGATACGGTTTGAGCACTATTTTGTCTTGTGCTTTGTGCTCTCATTCCCTTGGCTACCTCCACGTTCGTAAGGGTGGAATGTCGGAACGGGGAGGTATCCTACTGCTTAATTGCATGTGTAGTGGGCATACGACGACGTTGTTGGGAGTTGAACGCATTGCGTTGATCGACCCGGCTGTTAAATGTTGTGTACTTGCGAGGTGGTGTTATTTGCATGTAGCGTACCGCTTGTTATGAGGCTTGTGCTCTTTTCCGCCTCTTTCGTGAATTGCTCTACCGAATTTGGGGTACTAGGCGTCAATGATTGACCGAGTCTTGGATACGAAATGTCATCGCATGTCGAATCGAAAAATGGTTTATTACGAGAGTCTGGCCAGATTTAGACAAGGACCGGATATTTATATCATCGTGCTACCAGGAGGAAATTAGTCTACATATACGAAATGAATTGAATCGTGTATGCGTTCAGGGAAATGTGATCCCGTGGATGCCTTTTAATCGTACTTGCCATGTACACGGTGCTAGTGCGTTTCATTTACCGTGAGAGATGTCGTCTTTGTGTCGTTGTGCTTGGATGCGTGATTACATGATTGTATTCATGATCATTGCATGACTTGGCATGGTTTGTTTGTCGAGTCCATGATTGTTTATTCATGATCAATGCATGACTTGGCATGGTTTGTTGTCGAGTCTCAATCTTATCAAACTTATACCGCTAACGGTGAGATGTAAGCCCTAGTGAGCGTATTCGGTTGCCTAAGAGTGTCTTCCCCGAGTCTTGTATAACATGATGGATTCGGACTTGTACCTCTTATGCTCTTATCATTTCATATTGAATTGCCTATCTATCCTTATCGTATTTCACATGTATATCTATATATGCATGCTTCTACTTTTGTATTTCCTTTGATGTACGTTTAATGTGATATGGCTGGGAGAACCCTGAGTTACTCCCCACTGACTGTGGCGTTCATGTTTTTCATGGATGAACAGGTTGCTTGATTTGGATGGCTTTTTGCTTATGCTATTTTGGGTTCGGGTGTGAGCTAGCGGGTGTTGTCCCTGGAAGACTCACCTCTAGTCGTTAATTAGCTAGTTTGCTAATCTCTTTGACATTGGTAACCTTTTGAGAGATTACGTCTCTTATCTTATAGTATTTTGTATTTGTTTTGTAATTTGACACTCCTCGTATATTTATCTTGCATGTATAAAGGTTTTTTAAAATACCGTATTTCCGCTTATTATATCACATGCTTGTATGTTTTATTTCTGCATTCGTGAGGGTTGTCTCAGTTGGTATCAGAGCTTTATCGCTCCCGACGCACACACGTGAACCCTAACTTAAACTACTTGACCTTAAAAAATAATAAATGAGAGTTGGGTAGAAGTTAAGAACTTTACTTGGTAGTCTATTTGTTTATGCTAATTGATAGGAGTAACTTAATTTATTTTTGTTTCTTATGAAGATGGTTAGACCACGATTAGCTGAGAACGTTATGATGGAAGCTCTCACTCAAGTGCTGAAAAATCAGCAAGATGCAGCTTTAGCTAATGCCAACCAAGTTCCCCCTAGAAGGGAAGATAACCATCAAGGAGGCTACACATGGGTCGCTGGACAAATAGCAAGGAGTAAAATAGTACCTTATGGTGGAGAACCGGACCCTACGGAGCTATCCGATTGGTTCCGTGAGATGGAGAAGCAGTTCGATCTATACCAAGTCCGAGAAGAGGACAAGGTAAGGATCGCAAAGCACTTCTTGGTGAGGGAAGCTGACATATGGTGGGCTATCACTAGTGCCACTGCTACTCTCGAAGAGGACTTCAACTGGGCTTGTTTCAAAGCTCTTGTGGAAGGTAGATTCTATCCTAAAGAGCTTAAACAACAAAGGCTCAAGGAGTTCATTGACTTTAAGCAAGGCAACTTATCAGCTCAGGATTTTACTATGGAGTTTAATGAGCTTGCGCATTTTGCGCCAAGGCTTATCCGAGATGATGAGGACCGAGCGTTTTTTTTACCGAAACAAGTTGAGTGCCGTTCTGCAAAGTAAAGTGAGGAGGAATACTACCTCCTTTGGAGATCTTTATGATGATGCTTTGTGGGCTGAGAATTCTATGAAGGCTATTAGAGATGAAGCCTTGATGAATAATCCCTCTCCTTCTTATGCTCCTAGGCCGAATGTTTATGGGAAGAGACCGTATATTCCGTCCCCTTCTAATTCTTATGCTAACAAGAGGAGATTCAATCCTCCTTCCAATGCAAATACAACAAATCCTGCTCGTTTTATTCCTAGAGCTACTTCAAATGTGGCTCATAGGCCTTATACTCCTCAAGCTCAAGGTCATCAATGTAACCTTTGTAGACAACCATACCATCCCGGTGTGTCTTGTACCAAATGACCTTATGTGTGCTTCTTTTGCCAAAAGGGTGGTCATCGTTATGACGATTGCCCCGATCGAAAGTTTCCCCCTCCTCCTGCTAAACCTAAGGGTTCCATCTTTGTCATGAGCCGTGCCGAAGCCAATGCTCATCCCGAGATCATTACGGGTATGTTCTCAATCTTAGAGCAACCGTGTCTTATTCTATTTGATACCGGTGCTTCTATGTCTTTTGTGTCATCGACTTATGCTAATAAGTTATCCATTGAGCCTATATCTAGTGAGGATACTCCCATATCCTTCCCTTCCGGAGATATTATCTCTTGTTCTACCCTTTTTCCAAATGTACCAATATCTATTGCGGGTTCTATCTTTCCCGCAAATCTCCTTAAGTTTCCTCTAGGAGAGTTCGATATAATATTAGGTATTGATTGGTTAGCATTGTATCATGCTAGGTTCGAGTATCGTGATGAAAAGATTTATTTAAAGAGTCCTTTAGGGGTTAGAATAACCTATAAGGGATCTCATCCCCGAAAAGGTGTGTCTTTAATTTCCGCTATGAAATTGGTAAGTATGGTTAGAAAAGGTCACCAAGCATTCTTGTGTATCGTGACTTCTTCAACTACCTCTTTGCCAAGTATTGAAGATGTGCCTATTGTTCGAGAATTCGTCGATGTATTTCCTGAAGATTTGCCCGGGATCCCTCCTGAGCGTGATGTTGAGTTCTCTATTGATCTTATTCCTGGTTCTGGACCCATATCCAAAGCTCCTTACCGTATGGCTCCGACCGAATTGAAAGAATTAAGAAAGCAGCTAGATGATATGATTGAGAAGGGTTTTATTCGACCAAGTGCCTCGCCTTGGGGTGCTCCCGTTCTCTTTGTAAAGAAGAAGGATGGTTCTATGAGACTTTGTATTGATTATCGTGAATTGAATTGTTTTACAATCAAGAATAGGTATCCTTTACCAAGAATTGAAGATTTGTTTGATCAATTAAAGGGTGCTTCTACTTTTTCAAAGATTGATTTGAGATCCGGTTATCACCAAATTCCTGTTCGAGATGTTGATATTCCAAAGACCGCTTTTAGTACGAGGTATGGTCATTATGAGTTCAAGGTAATGCCATTTGGATTGACGAATGCTCCCGCTATCTTTATGGATCAAATGAACCGCACTTTTAGTGAATATCTTGACAAGTGTGTGGTGGTGTTCATTGATGATATTCTTATTTTCTCCAAGTCCGAAGAAGAGCATGCTATTCATTTGAGGATTATTCTAGGTGTTCTCCGTCGTCAGAAGTGGTATACTAAGTTCTCCAAGTGTGAATTTTGGTTACCTAAAGTGTCCTTTCTTGGGCATGTGATTTCAAAAGAAGGTGTAATGGTGGATCCTTCGAAGATTGAGGCCGTTGTTGGTTGGAAGAGTCCGACTGATATTAGAGAGATTCGAAGTTTTCTTGGATTAGCTGGTTATTACCGTAGATTTTTCAAGGATTTCTCTAAGCTTGCTAGACCGATGACTCAGTTGTTGAAGAAGTAAACCAAGTTCCTACGGAATGAAGCTTGTGAAGCAGCGTTTCAAGAGTTAAAGAAGAGGTTAACTACCGCTCCGGTGTTGACTTTGCCCGAAGATGGAGTAGACTTTGATGTCTATTGTGATGCTTCTAAAATGGGATTGGGTTGTGTTCTTATGCAAAATAGGAAAGTGGTGGCTTATGCTTCGAGGCAGTTGAGAGTTCATGAAGTGAACTATCCTACTCATGATTTAGAATTTGCCGCCGTTGTTCATGCTTTGAAAGTGTGGCGACATTATCTTATTGGAGTTCATTGTCGTATATTCACCGATCACAAAAGTTTGAAGTACATATTTACTCAAAAAGAGTTGAATATGAGACAAAGAAGATGGTTGGAATTGGTGAACGATTATGATTTTGAGTTGTTGTACCATGAAGGGAAGGCTAATGTAGTTGCCGATGCTCTTAGTAGAAAGGCTTCTCATGCTTTGAATGCCTTGCGGGTATTACCCGTTGATCTTTGTGCCGAGTTTCGAAAGTTGAGTTTGAAATTCGTGGAGCGTGGATTTGTTCATGTTGGTGCTATGACTGCCGAACCTGTGTTTCTCCGTGAGATCCGCGAAAGCCAAGTTGATGATCTTACCTACAAGTCTATTCAAGCCAAACTTCTTGAAGGTAAAGCTAAAGATTTCAAGTTTGATGATGAAGGTGTTCTTCGTTTCCATGGCCGTTTATTTGTTCCTAATGCTCTTGATTTGAGGAAGCGAGTTCGTGATGAAGCTCACCTTTCCCCTTATTCTATTCACCCCGGAGGTGATAAGATGTACAAGGATTTGAAGCTACAGTTTTGGTGGCCGAACTTGAAGGGTGATGTTGTATCTTATGTTGGAAGATGTCTTACTTGCCAACAAGTGAAGATTGAACACAAAAGGCCCGGTGGATTGCTACAACCGTTGGATATTCCGCTTTGGAAGTGGGAATCTATTTCCATGGATTTTGTTATGGCTTTGCCGAGGACCGTTGGAGGTAAAGATGCCGTTTGGGTTGTTGTTGATCGTTTGACCAAGTGTGCTAGATTTATTCCGATCAAAGAAACTTGGAGTTTGGATCGACTAGCGAAAGCCTATGTTGATGAGATTGTTAGATACCATGGTGTTCCTAAGGAGATTATATCCGACCGAGATCCGAGATTCTGTTCGAGATTTTGGAAAGCTTTGCAAGAAGCCATGGGTAGTAAGTTGTTGATGAGTACTGCATTTCATGCCGCTACGGATGGTCAGTCTGAGAGGACTATTCTGACTTTAGAAGACTTACTTAGCGCTTTTGCTCTTGACTTTCAGTCTAGTTGGGAAAAGAGTCTATCGTTGGTGGATTTTTCTTACAACAACAGTTATCATGCATCTATCAAGATAGCCCCTTATGAAGCTCTTTATGGAAGGAAATGTCGGAGTCCTATATGTTGGAATCAATTGAGTGACGTTCGTGACTTAGGCCCCGATTTTCTTGTTGAGACTGTTGATAATGTGAAGGTCATTCGTGATAGAATGAAGGCCGCTCAAGACCGTCAAAAGTCTTATGCCGATATCCGAAGAAGGCCGTTAGAACTCGAGGTTGGAGATAAAGTGTTCTTGAAGGTATCTCCAATGAAGGGTGTTAAACGGTTTGGTGTTAAGGGTAAATTGAGCCCGAAATACATTGGACCTTTTGATATTGTGAAGAGGATTGGTGCCGTTGCTTATAAGTTGGATTTGCCGCCGAATTTGGCTAAGGTTCATGATGTTTTTCATGTTTCTCAATTGAGAAAGTATGTAGTGATCCAAGCCATGTCTTTCAAGTTGAATTGCCCGAGCTTGAACCGAATCTATCCTTTGAAGAGAAGCCGATCCGTATCCTAGATCGTAAGGATAGAAAGTTGAGAAGTAAAGTAGTTCCTTTAGTGAAAATCTTGTGGAGAAGTGCTAATGTCGAAGAAGAGACTTGGGAAACTGAAGCTTCTATGCGTAGTAAATATCCGAGTCTATTCGAGTAAGGTATTTTTCTTCCCCTCAAGTTTCGAGGGCGAAACTTTTAAAAGGTGGGGTGATTGTAACACCCGGAAATGTACCCTATTTTTATAGTGAAAATATTTTACGGATACTTTTCAGCAAATTTAAGTTTTAATTTAGAATTTAATGTTTCGAGTCGAATTTAGAATTTCCGAGTTCGTATTTGGAATTTCCGCGAGATTCCATGTGAATCCCGTCTTAGGGCGACTTTG
>JAIUZE010071607.1:0-82605 GCA_022085475.1 Heliosperma pusillum | reverse complement strand
ATAGTAATAACTCAAAAACCGTCACAAGTCTAAGGAAGGGGACCCACGGGCCGATTTGGGCCGACTTGACACGGGCCTGGACTGGGCCCACGGCCTGGTTTGGGCCTGTTTTGGGCTGTTTTGTCGATTTTACTAAAATCGTTTCCTAATATTTCCCGCATGCTTAACATATTTAAAACCTGTCAAAACAACCATAAAACAATCAAGTATCGACACAACCCAAAGACCAAAACTCGGACCCACCATGGACCAACCCAGACCTGGCTGGACCGGCCTGAACCGGTCTGAACCAGGCCTGAACCGGCCGGTTCACAGCCACCCTTACCCGGCCACTTTCACGGCCACAACAACCACCACCCTAAATTAATTCTAACATGATTTTAATTAACAACATCCATTTTTAAACATCCAATTCAACCATCATTCATACAAAATCATGGTTATAAATAAATCATACAATATGTCAAGAACACTAACATGATAAAAATTCTTACAACATACAAATCTTACTACTTATCATGACATACAACCGGCAAAACCATAAATCAATAATAAGCTGAACAAAAACAAAAAGATGAACCAAAAACAAAGAACTAAGGCTATGTAACATTAAATCGGTCGAGTACCCGGAATCTTTAATCCTTAGCGAGCAGATCAATTAGCAACGCAATACGAAAGTATAAAAAGAAACCCGTCTACTAATCTTCACCCAAAATATACGAGTCACCAAACTTGTCTTCAAAATCTTCCCCTATAAGAAATGACAAGAAAAACATTATTAGAATTTAGACTTGATTTTCCATAATTAAATGTTGAAAACGATTTTGTCGGAATTGAAAATAAACCGTACATGAAGATGGAGAGCGAAGAGGAGATCCTAGAAATATAAGTTAGGACGGATTTAAATAAGAAATGAAGGTTTTATGATGATTTTGCTCAAGAACGACGAAGAACAAATGAAGAACGAATGAAGAACTAATGAAGAACGATTAATTTGATCTTAAGTTGATTTGTTGTAAAATGAAAAGTTGTTAGTGAGTAATGGGTGATGAGGGAGCCGTGTAAATATAGAGGGAGTATGGAGTCGGGTTTTGAAATTGTTGTTACGGAATTGACTCGGGTTTAATAATTATATTACGGTAATTGATTAGATATAAATATATATTAAGTTAATTAAATTAAATATCAAAATATTATGTTATTATAATCAAAAGAAAGACAAATATCTAGTCCTATTAGAGGACCAAGGAGCCGTGTGGTATGGTGAGAAAACGGATCTGATTTCGAGCGTTTTGCGAAATTTTCGTTAACTGATCGATAAAGTTAATAAATATCTAGATATTATTATTAGTTTAATCAAAACAATTAGAATATCTAATTGTGAGTGGAAAAAGATGACATGGGCGTGTGACTCATGCCAAAGTCGGGTTTCGGGTTTGTTTCGGGATTTGAGATGACTCGGGAATAGTTAAATGATGTTCGGGATTAAATCGTAAAAGTTATTCTTTAATTCCAAAAAAATTCAAAATAATTATATTAAATTATCATAAATTCAAATAAATCATAATAAAAATAAATTAAATTTATATTTTTTTTAAAATAAAATTTCGGTCTTTCAATTTATGAGGCGAGTCGGAAAAGTCAACGAAAGCCAAAGTCGACTTAAAAGTCAAGAAAAGTCAAAGATGACTTAAAAGTCAAGAAAAGTTTATGACGACTTAAAAGTCAAGAAAAGTCAATGACGACTTTAAAAAAAGTCAAGAAAAGTCAAAGACGACTTAAAAGTCAAGAAAAGTCAAAGATGACTAAAAACGGGATTTTCATGAAATCTCTCAGAAATTCCAAATACGAACTCGGAATTTCAAAATACGACTCGAAACAATAAATTCTATTTTAAAAACTTAAGTCTGCTGTAAAGTGTTAGTAAATATTTTTACTAGAAAAATTGGGTACTTTTCGGGTTGTTACACCCGTAGTGTGTAGAAACGGCCTTCCTAGAATGATAGGGATTTGCGAATCTTCTGCCATATCTAACACTATAAAATCGACTGGAATGAAAAACTTCCCTACTCTAACAGGTACATCTTCTAAAACTCCCATAGGTTGTTTTAGAGAACGATCTGCCATTTGCAGGGTGATACTTGTGCATTTCAGAATTCCCATATTCAATTTTTCGCAAATGGAATAGGGCATAACGCTCACACTAGCACCTAGATCGCATAAAGCTTTATCAATCGTGTAGGTGCCTATAGTGCAAGGTATAGAGAAACTACCAGGATCCTTTAACTTAGGAGGGGACTTATTTTTCAATAACGCACTGCATTCGGCGGTGAATGCGATGATTTCAACATCATCCAGAGTCCTCTTCTTTGTTAAGATATCCTTCATAAATTTCGTGTAAGAAGGGATTTGAGTGATTAATTCAGTGAAGGGAACCGTTACTTGGAGGTTTTTGACAACTTCCATGAATTTACCGAATTGGGTTTCCTTATGATTTCTCCTCAAACGCTGGGGAAATGGAACTTGAATTTTGATGAGTTCCTTTTCAAGATCATCCTTCTTTTCAGACTTGTCTTCCGCTTCCTTAGCGGTGGATGGTTGGGTTTCTTTTTGGCTTTCTACTAGTGAAGGCTCAACTGTTGGTTCTTTGTGTTGCTGAGGTTCCGTATAAGTGGTACCACTCCTAAGGGTGATAGCATTTGCGGTGTCCCTCGGTTGTTCACCACGAGGTGGGAGTTGGCCTTGTTTTCTTTGGGTAATAGAGGTAGCCAATTGGGCCATTTGAGTTTCAAGCATCTTGATGGCAGCATCTTTGGCTTGATCACTCTTTTGAAATTGAGCAAACATTGAATCCTGTTTTTGAACAACTTGCAGAAGCATAGATTCAATTTTGCTCAAACTTGAGTCATTTGGTTGGCCTTGAATTTGAGGTGGTTGGTGTTGAGGTTGATTTTGGTAAGGTTGGTTGAAGTTAGGTTGGAATGAAGGTCTCTGGTTTTGAAAACCAGGTGGATTGTAAGGCTTTTGTTGGTGTGGTATGAATGGTTGTTGAGTTTGTTGGTGGGGATTTTGAACGTTGGTACTTTTGTAGGACAAAAACGGGTGGTTTTTTGTGTTTTCGTTATAGAAGTTTGAGAAAGCGTTGCCTTGCCTATATCCTTGATAGGCATTGACTTGCTCTATTGAACTTCTACAATCTTGAAAACTATGCCCTCCAATCCCACATGTCTCACATACCACTACGTGGTTAGTGACGTTGATATGCTCCTTGGATTGGGAAGAGCTTCCTACTTGTTGCTGCAGAAGGGCTAATTGGGCTTCCAGGAGTGCTACTTTACTCGAATCATCCTGCTTGGCTTTGAGCGGTATAGCACGCGAGTTGCTATACTGAGAATCGTGAATTGCCATTGACTCGATAGTCGCACTAGCTATCTCTACATCGATTTGATCGAAACGACCATTGTTAGCGGAGTCAAGGATACGACGCGATTCGCCACAACAACCGTTGTAGAATGTGATAGCCAGGAACCATGAATCAAGGCCATGATGAGGACATTCTCTTTGTAATTCTTTATATCTTTCCCATGCCTTATAAAGGCTTTCGTCGCCTCTCTGACGGAATCCAGTAATTTGACTTCGTAAGAGCGCGGTTCGTTCTGGTGGGAAGTACTTTTGATAGAAAGCAAGAGCTAGACCATCCCAATCAACTATTCCTAGGGCAACTCGGTCAAGACTATTGATCCAGAGTTTTGCCTTTCCTCTTAAAGAAAAGGGAAAGAGCATTTCCCTAATCTGTTCTTGGGATACTCCAGTTTGTCTAATTGTGGAGCAATAGTCACAGAAGTTTTGGATATGAAGGTTGGGATCTTCTGTGGCATTGCCACCAAATTGATTTCTTTCTATTAGATTGATGAAGGCAGGTTTGATTTCGAAGTTTTGGGCTGTAATTTGAGGTGTAGCGATACCCTTTGGAAGTGTATCTGCAGTGGGTTTAGAATGGTCAGAAAGTCGACCCATTTTTGTTTGTGAAGATGAAGATGGGATGTTGGTTGAAGGTTGAATGAATTTTTGAAATGGGGATGAGAATGGATCTTCTTCCCCTTCAAGATTAGGTAAGATATCCGAGTATTTCTCACGAATACGATCTAAACTTGAAATGTCAGAAGCTTTTGAAATTTCGTTAAATAGCTTTAATTTCCTACGCAGAGTTCTTTCTAGTTCAGGGTCCAAAGGAATAGGGGTCCCTAGTCTAGAAGATCTGGGCATAAGATAGAAAAGCTAAGATGAAAAATCAAGAGAGGTCTAAAGGAGTTTGAGTTCCTAAAGACTAGATAAAACTAATCGTGATTAAAATCACAAGAAAAGGAAAACTAAACCGTGCTCCCCGGCAACGGCGCCAAAATTTGATCGTGTCTGTCGCAAGCCCGATACAAAGATAAATTACCCAGACTAGGCTAATAACAAATTAATGTAATTAGGGAAGTAGAGGTCGATCCTCAGGGAGATGGTTTGTAGAGAGAGAAAGGTTTGAATAACAAAAACAATAGGATGAATATGAAAGTAATAGAAAAGATTATAGAATGGATTCTTGGACCGGAAGATAATAGTGAGATACTAGCTTTTGCATGTTTGGGACAGAGTAAAAGTACACTGCATGTACTCTCTCTCCTCTCACTAACAATTTCCTTTTTTTTACAAGCCTAATAATACCCCACTAAAGTGTACCACTTGGCAGAATGTATGCCATTGATCTCATGCATCAAAAGGCCCTTATTAGGACTTAAGGACTCTAAGGATATGAAGGACTCAATTGAACTAAGCTATATATATATATATATAAGTCCACCTTCCAACTTTGAGTCCTTAAGTCCTCATCCTAACCCTTGGATTGATATGATGAAGGGCTAAGATTAAAACAATTTGGAAGGCCAAAATTGTGAGACACACACAATCACTACCTATCAAACCCTAATAATAAATACCCTCCTCCCACTCTTTTTCTCTCATTCTTACATAATCTCAACCTCTCTCTACCTACCTTATCTCTCTTAAATCCTCTATAAAAACCCAAAAAAACACCCACTTCTCCTCACCACGTCCACCACGTCCACCACCAAAACACCACCTCCACCGACAACCACCACCACTGAAACACCACCGCCTTAAACCACCACCACCGAATTCACCACCACCACCGAAAATCACCACTTCCGAAACATCACCTCCTCTGAATACACTACCACCACCGACACACTACCACCACCAAATACACTACCACCACCTCCTTCCGGCGTCGTCCTCGGGTTGTCCGCTTTCCTTGTCCCTGTCGTCCTTTGGCTACTCCTCTGCCACTGCCTCCCTCTTCTCCCTTCTCTCCTCTTATCGGCCAGACATGGCTGCCGCCCTCATGCCGCCTCTTCTTCTCCTTTTTTTTTTAATTTTTTTAAATTTTTTTATTATATATTGCACCACCATTTCATAATCCTAAAAAATAAACTACCCACAAGACCACTACTATTTCAGATCTGAAAAATAGAGGAAAAAAATCACCATTTTGTTTCGTATATTTTTTTGTTTCATATTTCTCTTTTTGATCTCCTTTTCTTATGTACTATTTTATTTTAGATCTGTTATTTTTTTGTTGGTGGTGTTTAAAGTTACATTACTATTGACCAAAGTTACACATTTATGGACTAAAGTGACACATTTCAAATTTCAATTTTTTTTTCAGATCTGAAATTTTTTTGCTTTTTTTTCTCTTGTTTTTTCATATTTTTTTTATCAGTTTTATGTTTTTTCTGTTTTGATCTTGTTTTTATTAATGCACTTTTATTTTATTTGTGGTTGGTGGAGCAAAGGTGATGATTATTTGTGGTAGTTATTTTTTCATTATCGAAAGTTTCATCCTTATGGACTGAAGTTACACAATTATTGACTACAGTTACACTATTTATAAGTTCTAAGACTAAAGTTACAGAAAAATGTACTGAAGTTACACAAAAAAGGACTGAAGTTACACAAAAAAGACTGAAGTTACACTAATAAGGACTGAAGTAACACTATTAAGGATTAGAGTTTCCAAAACATTTCTTAAAGTTATATAAATTCAAATTAATATACTAAATGATTAAATTTACACTGTTGACTAAAGTTACACAAATAATGATTGAAATTTCACTCGTAAAAACTAAAGTTAGTACACTCGTAATGACTAAAGTTACACTCATAAAAATAATAAAATCACATAAACTTGTCTTAAAGTTTCATAAATTCAAATTTATATAGTCGAAATCACATTTTAGTTTGAAGTTGCAATAATAATGGTTGAAGTTACACTCGTAATGACTGAAGTTACATTCATAAAAAGTCTAAAATAGCATAAACTTGTCTTAAAGTTACATAAATTCAAATTTATATGGTCGAAATTACATTTTTGGTTTAAAGTTATACAAATAAGGATTGAAGTTACACTCTTAATAACTGGAGTTGCACTCATAAAAAGGCTAAAATCACATAAACTTGTCTTGAAAATTCATAAATTCAAATTTTTATAGCCGAAATCACATTTTAGTTTGAAGTTACAAAAATAATGGTTGAAGTTATACACGTAATGACTGAAGTTACACTCATAAAAAGATGTTGAAGTTAAACTCGTGATGACGTAAGTTACACTCATAAAAAGCTGAAGTTACAAAAACTTGTCTTAAATTCATGCATGTGTAGGTAGAATTCACTCATTTTGTTCTAATCATGTCCCTCCATTTTGTTCACATCTTGTCTATCTATTTTCCTTCTAATCTTATCCCTTCATCTATTTTTAATTTTCTCCCTCCATCCCCTCCATCCAAAGGCCAAGATGAGGACTTATGCACTCAAAAAATATGGTCGACTCATAAGAACCTCTCTCTCTCTCTCTCTCTCTTTATATATATATATATATATATATATATATATATATATATATATATATAGAATTAGGTTCTTGTGAGTTGAGAGTCTTATGGTGAGTTGGTACTCACAAATATATACCACTTGATGAAAACATCTAACGGCTGAGTATAACACGTTGTAGTAAGGGCAAAAAAGTAACGCCAGTGGATAATTAGAATTCTTTCCTCTTATTTTTTAGTGGGTAACAACTAACAAACATTTCTTTCTCTCTCATGAATTATTTCTTATTTCCTCTGGCCATAATTCCATCAACTACAATTATTTCTTATTTCTTATTTCTTATAACACGTTGTTAGTTTCGTCATGGTTAAGGTATTAGCTAATTAGTAACAAAAACTCAGCACTTCATTACAATGAAACACAGCAACCCGAATTTCCGTAGCTTTATTTTAACACCTGCTCGCACCTACTTGAGATCGAGTTTGATGGACTGCTCCGATGATAGAGGTGCGACCCATGGTGAACGAAGCTGGCTGCTTGAGATAGGTGAGAATTGGTCTCGAGTTTCGTTGTCGTGTTTAGTATTTAAGATTCAAATGGTGGTAGATCGGTGACGGAGGACCGGGTGTGTGTTTGGCGTAACGAAGAAAATCAGTGGAGGTCAGTTGCAAGTGTGGTGGTTTAGTACGCAGTGCAACTATGGTGGCTTTTGGAGGTCAGTTGCGGGTTTGTAATCGGTCTATCGTGCGAATTAGTGATAAATGGAGGAATTATATGTTGTTATTGCTAATGTTATTGTTGTAGAGTTCTTGATAATGTTATTGCTGTTGAAACTAATAAGCACGTTTTTCGTTATTTGGTTTTAACAATCACAAATTCTCAATTGTGACGAACCGAGCGCTAAGTTATGGTCGTTTGAAGTTTTTCCGTATTTAATCGGTATTTTTTTGAAAAAATAATCAAATGATTGTTATTAGTTAGCAGTTTTTATATTAATTATCGTCAATTAATATACAAAAATTAACGTCAAAACGATAATGTTGTTCGTTAACACGTTAATGTTGTTTAATATTTCAATTATTTTGAAATTAACGTTAAGCGGTTTTATTTTAAAGCGGTTTTAAAATTTGAATTTTAAAATAACAAAGGGAAAAGGACAAAGGTTGGTGGGTGACGGGCTTTTATACGGTGTCGTTAATTCCGCAAATTAGCTAGGCCAAATAACAATTTATAAAACCGAATCTAGACTCAAACCAACCTAAATAAAAGGGTAGTAAGGGTAAGAAAAGGATCGAACCCAAGGGAAAGCGGTATTAGCTAAAAATAATCTAATCTAGACTCTTGCAAAATATCAATTAACAAAACTAATGACTCTAATCACAAATTAAGGCACTAATTACTAATTAAGACACTAATTAAAACAAAGACTTAAATTAATTACAAACTATGATATTCACAATGGGAAAACATGTGGGAAAACATAATTGGGGGAGTTTGGGTAAAAAGATGAGTTAACATGAAATATGAAATTCTAGTTTAGGCACTAGCACAAACACCTTCAATGCAATTAACCAAATATGAGAGAAAATACTTAGTGTAACTATCCCAAGTAACACAACAATTAGCAAAGATGACTCCTTTCTACCTCTCTTCTCATTTATCTAATACCATCTCCTAAGAAATAGTCAACATGAATTAAACCACCCAAAATTGACTCTTTACAACTTAATCAACACTTATTAAAACATAAGCATAAACAAAGGAGTAAGCTTTAAGCATTCAACCAAAGGATTAAGCTAGAATTATGTAATTCAACATTAAA
The DNA here is from genome assembly GCA_022085475.1 of Heliosperma pusillum. Taxonomy (NCBI): domain Eukaryota; kingdom Viridiplantae; phylum Streptophyta; class Magnoliopsida; order Caryophyllales; family Caryophyllaceae; genus Heliosperma; species Heliosperma pusillum. The sequence goes on along the minus strand of JAIUZE010071607.1, from coordinate 73,892 downwards.
CCATGTAAAAATCACACAACATACAATTTATTTCTCAAAAGACTCAAACTTTTAAACCAAAGATGAAACCTTTCAAGTCTACTTCACACATTCAAGCATAGGGTGACAATTCCTACCAAGAACAAGCATTTATCAAGTAAACAAAATGTCAAGCTAGTCAAACCAAACATTCATTCACTCAACATAAAAGATTAACATAAACAAATTGCATTAAATAAAGAAGAAGAGGATTATAGAGTTATACAATGTTAAAAGTGTGAACTTGTTCAAATTACACCAACTAATGAAAGGATTAGCTACCCATAGTCTTCATATTACAACCCATTTCTAAATAAAATCAATTACAAGAGCCAAAGTTGAAGAACAAAGTAGAGAATTTCTAAGGAAAAATATGATGTTCAATGTTGTATGCTTGGCTCCCCTCTCTCTCTTCAGTTTTCTTCTTATATACCCTTGGTCCGCAAACCTAGGGGCCTTGAAAGGTGGGCTTCCAAAAGACAAGACGGAGAAATGAAGAAATCCCGTACTGAGAAAGGACGCAGGCTGCGTCCTACGACGCAGGCTGCGTCGTGATGATGCAGGCTGCGTCGTGATGACGCAGGCTGCGTCGTGCACTGCCCAATTTTCCCTTGCTTTTCCTTCTTGACTTTCGTTGACCCATGGACTTTTGGCCCCGCCTTGACTTCCATTGACCCATTGGGTTTGGTCTTTATGCCTTGGTGATTCATTGCTAGCCCACTCCAATTTCCGGGTTTTTGGGTCTCGGGTTTCGAGTTTAACTTTCATTGACTTTTGGGTTTGACTCTCAAATTTGACTTAAAATACTAAATACCAACATTATTACAAAAACTAAAATTATCATAAAACAAAGCTAATGACCCGTAAAAAGTAAAACGAAAGATTTTCTGGGTTTTGGATTTTGTGATGTCTAAACTAACGAATGGCATAAATAGAAATGAATTAAAAACAAACTAGAACGAAAACAATAAAGCAATTGATAAATTAACAATAATGAGAAGCATCTAGGGAAATAGGTTCACACATGTAGATTGACAAATTAACGAAATTGGATTTAGGATATGCAAATAACTCATTGAGCGTTCGTAAGAATGGTGTGTTCATTACAATCATGGATCAGATGGTCTAGCAGGCTTTTAGTGCGATTTACTAGGTCTTAATCCACTATGTCACGCTTTGTCTATTCAATTCCTGTATATCTACCTTGGAAAAGAATTCCATACTAGTCAATGATTGTGATCAAGAATCGTCAACTATCGTTAAAGTCCAAACATGCATAGACACAATGTTTTAAAAGCACAATTTCCTTTATCCAATTATCATATTTTAATCAATCTAACATGGCTACCCTACACCCTAGAAAGGTGACTACTCACTCATGGTTAAGCTAATATTAACAATGGAAGTTAAGGTAAGCATATTTAGTTGATTTTGACAATAACTTAGACTCTCTATGTGGCGATAATAACGACGCTATATGACGATCTAAGAAATGAGACTATGATTATAACAACATGAAAACGAATCTAAATGATACGAATAGAAAATAACAATCAATTGGAAAACAAATAAGAACAATAAGCAAAGGATAAATTAGGAATACCTAGGTGACGATCAATGATGAAAGCGATAACAATAATAGAAATCCTTCGCATAGAAATACCGTACCTTGAATTACAACTTTTGAACCCAACTAAGTAGATGCAAAGATTGAAATTCTTATTGAACTATTCTAATGTTTTGGTATGAAATGGACAAAAGTAAACTAGAACAAAAGACAAAAATAGAAGAGAATCTAAACTAGAAAGACTAAAGCTAAAAGGAAATATAAGACTAGATTATGTAAGATAGATTGTATGATGGATTATTTCATGGATGATGATATGAGGGGCTTAGCACATCTATTTATAGTATTAGGGTTTCGTGGAGAAGAGGTCGGGCAATAAATACATAGGTCAAAAATAGGATGAAGGAGCCGCAATGCTTGGAGCAGCAGGAATACCCGATCGGGTACACCACTTACCCGATCAGGTAAGTCGTCTTCTGGAAGCTCTTGACTAACTCTTCAACTTCCTTCGCTTTGACTTGACTTACAACATCCCCCTTGACTTATACAATCGGGTTTGTTGCTTGGAATTGATGTAAAGCGATGAATTCTCCCGTCTAATTGATTGGTCTTCCGACAACTACAAAACCGTCTTTGCTTCTTCTCTCCCTTAAGTTAGTGAACCTTCTCGAAATGCCTTACACACGGTCAAGCTTTCTTCTTCGAATCGTTGGGTTCTAGGCAAATGCTCGGGAATATAGAAAAAGGGCGTAGAAACGTCACTTTCCCTACAAAACAAGTTAGAACACAGGAATTCGCCTAGAAGACGATATTAGCTCATAAAATGGCTTAACAAAGCACAAATGACAAAAAAAAAACCGAGCTAAAGTGGGGGTTAAAATCATACAAATATTCATTTATCAGACTCAATTCAATAAATTCCTCCCTTCTTATAGCTCCCAAGAATGTAGTATGACCATCTTTGCCTTATCCCAAGGCATAGCGAGATGGCCTTCATCACCAAACTCCAAGCAACTCCACTACTTATACCACCTCCTTATTACTCCACTAGTGTAATGCATGGTTACTTGGTTGGCCCCAAACTACACAATTTGCACAACCAAGCAACCACCAAGAGAAATCCACCAATTTGGAACCAAATTTGTGACTCAAAATAAAAATAAAGGAAGTCCAAAGCTAGCCTCCTTCCAATTCCCTCCTTATCACTCCCTTCTTATGCCTCCAAAATCCCCAACCAAAACCCTTTCAAGGGTTGCTCTCTGCTAGTCTTGAACATATGAACCTCCTCGAGCCCTAGTCGGTTGTATCTCGTCAATCCCCTACAAAGTTTCACCTCTTGCTCATTACCAATGCCCCCCTCATAATGCCTCACCAAGAATGAAATCACCCCTCCAAGATGGATGCTTGCTTTGGAAGATTTTTGCCTATGTTTAATGCAAGCCCTCAAAAACAAATCGGCCCAATCCGGGATCCCTACCCCCTCCGGAAGCATAGCCCACAAACATAGCCGGATGCTCTCCGACACTTTAGTGGGTTCTCCCGCGGAGTTGAAGATGGTGGTAAGGAATCTTGTGATTAGGCGGAGTACGGGGTGGGTGATGGCTGAAAGTTTGGCATCTTTAGATGGGCCGTGGTAATTTGTAATGTTAACCCACATTGTGTGCATTCTTCCCTTGGGGCACCTAATGTCTTCGGGTTGCTTGGTGATTTTCAGGATTTGACGGATTTTGGATTTGGGGCATTATGCCAAGTTTGGTTCAAACGGAATCGGCAGGCTTTTTCGTCACCTTCGGGCACATCCAACTCCGACAAGGTTGCTAGAAACTAGTATGCAAAACTCCTATAGGTGTGATCCCAGGAGTCCGGCTCGAGATAAGCCTCTAGCCCTACTTTAGCTAGCATGTCCCTTGTCAAGTTGAACATGCCTAAGGCATGGAGGGTGTTTGGGCAAAAGAATTTGGTGGCTACGAGAGGTTGTGTGTTTAGCTTATCCCAAATTTTCTTATATTGAGCCTGCAACCTTTCATAGCCCATGAACACCGCTTCAACCTTGGTGTCGGGCTCACTCACCGCGGCCCTCTTATTTTTCCCTTTGCCAAACAATTTGGAGATCTTGGGTGTCATTTGTGCAAAATTTAACAAGCAACACACTACAACAAACAACAAGCAATCACTCGAAAGATTTTTCACTCAAGCAATTCAACAAACACTTGGTGTGCAACAATTTCTACACCTCAAGAACTTAGTGTTTGTTGAATTTCTTTACCTCACTCAGAAAATTTTGTCCAATCCTAACTACACAATCAATCAAGGGCAAGGGGAAACTCAACCTAAGACTAATTCTAGCCTAATTCGAGCAAAAACTTGAAGAACAATGGAAAAGTTGAGTATGAAGTTATACCTTTGCTATTCCACAAGATTCAAGCTCCTTGATGATTAGAATAGGTAGGGAATCCGACAAACAACCTTAAAAAGCCAAAGAAAGTACCTAAAAAACGAATTTGAGGAAAACAATTCTAGGTTTTCAAAACGGATTTTCTGAGATTGTGAGTGATTGAGATTGATTTTGGGGTGATTGAAGGTAGAATAATGATTAGGAAGAAGAATTTGATGAATTTGATGAAAGTTTTGGAAGATTTGAGGGAGAAAGATGGATTTTTGAGGGATTGGGGTTAGGTTTGGTGTGTTTTTCGTGAAAAATGAAAGAAGAAGATTAGCTTTTGGTGTTATGAAGAACTCGGGCAAAAGATAGAACAAAAGCTGAAATCTGCTTTCGACGCAGGCTGCGTTCTACGACGCAGGCTGCGTCGTGACGACGCAGGCTGCGTCGTGACGACGCAGGCTGCGTCCTGCACTGCCGGTTCTTCTTGCCTTTTTGCACTTAGCCAAATTTTGGCTAAGTGTTCCAAACACCTCCATACTTGCATTTTCACTCCAATAGTCCATGATAACCTCCAATATCCAAATTCCATCGATTCCCAAACTTTTTATCCGTGGCACGCATCCCGAGGCGGCCGAAAACTCGCAAAACTTCACAAAACCGTTAGTAACTTCAAAAAATTTGTTTGATGCAATGTCTAACTAATTGAAAATAACTCAAATGCTAAGAATAAACAATGAAACTTCAAAGAAATATTCACAAGGATAGAGTATGTACACGGTTTACCGTTTAGTTAGAGTCGATGGCTCGACTTAGCTATTTCAAGCTTTTCAACTTTCATAAACGGGGTCTTCAAGCAAGACCTCTTCTTCCCCCTCCCGGGCACATCCTTGGAAGTAGTGTTTGAGACGGTGGCCATTCACCTTGAGGAGCTTTCCATCCCCGGGCCCCTCCACTTCAATAGCTCCATGGGTAAACACTTTCTTGACGGTGTAAGGTCCAAACCATCTTGACCTCAACTTGCCCGGAAAGAGCTTAAACCGGTTTTGGAACACAAGAACTTTATCACCCTACTTGAAAACTCGACGGTTTATCATCCCATCATGCCATCTCCTTGTTTTCTCCTTGTAGATGGAAGAGTTCTCATACGCATCTTGGCGAATTTCTTCAAGTTCTTGTAATTGAAGCTTTCGGTGCATACCGCTCTCATCTTGGTTTTGGTTGAAAGATTTGATAGCCCAATAGGCTTTGTGCTCAACCTCCACGGGGAGGTGGCAAGCCTTGCCATAGATGAGACGGAATGGGGACATGCCAATGGGGGTTTTAAAAGCGGTCCTCTATGCCCACAACGCATCAACTAGCCTCTTGCTCCAATCCTTTCTATCCGGATTAACCGTCTTTTCAAGGATTCCTTTTATTTCTCGGTTGGAGAGTTCGGCTTGCCCGTTTGTTTGTGGGTGGTAGGCCGTGGAAATTTTATGATTCACCCCATACCTCTTGAGTAGGCCTCCAATCACCTTGTTGAAAAAATGGGTACCCTTATCACTAATGATAGCCCTTGGAAAGCCAAACCGGGAGAATATGTTCTCTTGAATGAAAATGGCTACTACCTTGGCATCATCGGTGCGGGTAGGAATTGCTTCAACCCATTTTGACACATAATCTACCGCCAAGAGGATGTATAAATAACCACCGGAATTAGGAAAGGGGCCCATAAAGTCAATTCCCACACATCAAAGATCTCACAATATAGAAGAGGTTGTTGTGGCATCTCATTTCTTTTTGTCAAATTCCCCACCCTTTGACATCGGTCACAAGTTTTTACAAATTTATGGGCATCTTTGAAGAGGCTTGGCCAAAAGAAACCGCATTCAAGCACTTTTCTAGCGGTTCTTTGTGGCCCAAAATGCCCTCCACAAGCATAGTCATGACAATGATGTAAGATGGAAGGAATCTCACTTTCGGGCACACATCTTCTCACAAGTTGATCTTGGCAAAACTTACACAAGTAAGGATCATCCCATGTATAGTACTTTGCATCGGATTTTACTTTGCTCTTTTGATGAGACGAGAAATGGCTTGGAAGCCGCTTTGTCACCAAATAGTTGACCATGGTAGCATACCATGGCTCCTCCACTTGTATAGCATAAAGTGACTCATGAGGGAGACCTCCTTCAACCTCCTCAAGAGGGCATGATGGTCTTCCTTCATGGTTTAGCCGGCTCACATGATCCGCCACCACATTCTTCACCCCTTTCTTGTCTTTTATTTCCACATCAAACTCACTTAGAAGAAGAATCCATCTCAACAACCTTGGCTTTGCATCCTTCTTTGCCACAAGGTATCTAATGGCGGCATGATCGGTGTAGATGATCACCTTTGTGCCCAAGAGATAAGATCGGAATTTTTCTAGAGCATAGATCACACCAAGGAACTCCTTCTCCGTCGTAGAATAGTTCTTTTGAGCATCATTCAAGAGGGTAGAAGCATATTGGATCACATGGGGTCCCTTGTCACTCTTTTGACCCAAAACCACTCCCAATGCATAGTCACTTGCAGCGGTCATGATTTCAAATGGAAGATCCCATCGTGGTGCTTGAATAATTGGTGCGGTGACCAATCTCTCCTTCAAGTCATCGAATGCTTTCCTACATGAGTCATCAAAAACAAACTCCGCTTCTTTGTGCAAAAGCTTACATAAGGGGTTAGCAATCTTGGAAAAATCCATAATAAATCTCCGGTAGAAACCGGCATGTCCGAGAAAAGACCTAATGTCTCGGGTGTTAGAGGGATAAGGTAAGGTTTTGATAATGTCAACCTTAGCCTTATCCACCTCAACCCCCCTTTCCGACACTACATGTCCTAAAACGATGCCACTAGTCACCATGAAATGACATTTTTCGGAGTTTACAATGAGATGAGACTCTTGGCATCGCTCTAAGACAAGAGCAAGGTGTTTTAGACATGCATCATAGGAGTCCCCATGGACGGTGAAATCGTCCATGAATACTTCTATGATCCTTTCTACATAGTCGGAGAAAATACTCAACATGCACCGTTGAAAAGTTCCTGGTGCATTACACAAACCAAAAGGCATACGACGATAAGCAAATGTACCAAATGGGTATGTGAATGTGGTCTTGACTTGGTCCTCGGGTGCGATTGGGATTTGAAAATACCCCGAGTACCCGTCAAGGAAACAATAGAAAGCTTTTCCCGCTAGTCTTTCTAACATTTGATCAATAAATGGTAGCGGGAAATGGTCTTTCAATGTAACCGCATTCAAGCGGCGGTAATCAATAAACACCCTCCAACCGGTTTGTGGTCAGGTGGAGACCAAGTCTCCTTGTGCATTCTTGACTACCGTCACTCCTCCCTTTTTGGGTACGACTTGAGTTGGGCTAACCCAACGAGAGTCGGAAATAGGGAAAATGATACCCATTTGCAATAGCTTAATTACCTCTTCTTGCACTACCTCCGCCATGGGTGGATTGAGCCTCCTTTGGGGTTGTCGGACCGGTTTGGCATCCACTTGAAGCCGTATCTTGTGCATGCAAGTCACCGGGCTTATCCCTTTTAGGTCCGCTATGCTCCACCCAAATGTTTCCTTATGCTTTTGAAGTAGTGATACCAATTTGTCTTCTTGGTCCTCGGTGAGTGTGCTTGAAATGATAAGTGGTAGGGTGTTCTTGTCCCCTAGAAAGATGTACTTCAAATGGCTTGGGAGGGTCTTCAACTCGACCTTCGGGGGCTGGATTATGGAAGGGAGGGGCTTGTGGAGTGGAATACTCAAAGCAAACAACTCGGATAGGTTTGCCAGCTCAGGACGCAGGCTGCGTCTAGTGACGCAGGCTGCGTCGTGCGACGCAGGCTGCGTTGAGCACTGGTTTGCCCTGTTTTCAGCATTTCTATGACGTTGAGTTCCTCATATGTTTCTATGGGCTCTTCCCTTTCCAAGTCTTCAAGACATTCCTGCACATCAACGGCCAACAACAACCGCAAACCTTCCTCTTCCATGTGGTTAGTTAAAGCTACCTCGAGTGGGTCTCTATCACAAAATTTATACATTTGATTCACTAATGGCTCAAAGATATCCAAGAAGAAACAAGATTGATGGTCACTCGGGTGCCTCATGGAGTCATATATATTGTAAGTTAATCTTTTCCCTTCAAACTCCATAGTCAAGCACCCGTTTGAAACATCGATCTTGGTATTTGAAGTTTTCATAAACGGCCTACCAAGAAGGAGAGGGGTGGCACTAGAGCTAGATTCCATATCTAAGACGTAGAAATCCGCCGGGAAGACAAGATTATCGACTTCCACTAGCACATCCTCTACCATGCCCTTGGGATAAACACTAGACCTATCGGCTAATTGAATGACTACCCCGGTCTTAGACAAAGGTCCTAAGCCTATGGTCTCATAGATAGATAGGGGCATGACGTTTATAGAAGCCCCAAGGTCTAGCATGGCACGTTTAAAACTTTTTCCTCCAATAGTGCAAGGGATAGTGAACATGCCCGGGTCTCCACATTTCTTCGGTAAATTTTGCTTGAAAATGGCCGACACATGTTCACTCACCCTAACCTTATGGGTTCCCTTCTTAGGATTTCTCCTAGGTGTACAAAGTTCTTTCAAGAACTTTGCATACCTAGGGACACTATTCAACAAGTTAAGAAGAGGAATGTTTACCTCACATTTCCGGAAAGTTTCATATAAGTCATTCTCCTTGGCATATTTCCTTGTGCTTATCAAAGCACTAGGAAATGGGACTTCCGGTATGTACTCCTCCACTTCATCATCTTCAATAGTGTCTTTGCCCTTCCTTGAAATGTCTCCCTTGGGGTCCTTGCTTGTGGATGTCCCTTTCTCATTCTTCGATATCTCTTCATGACCAACCACCAATTCTCCTTGGTCCTTAATCTCCAAGGTTTCCATCTCTAGATTCTTCATCTTTTCCTTTCGTTTCCCAAGGGGTTTACTTCCAACTCCTTGCCTCCCCTCAAGGTCATGGCACTAGCATTTTCCCTAGGTGGGGGAATGGTTTGAGATGGGAATCTTGTGGAGCTTGAGGCTTGGGATTTTTACAAATTTGAGGCCATTTGGGATAGTTGGGTTTCTAAGTTGCTCACCCTAAGGTTGTTAGCCTCTCTATCCTTCCTTGCTTCCTCTCTATCCCTCCTTGCCTCCTCCTTATGTTTCTCTTGATTGGCAAGGAGTGTTTGCAAGATGTCACTCAAGTTCCCTAGAGAAGAAGAATTCCCTTGATTTGGACCTTGGTTTGGTTGTCTTTGGGGTTGAGAATTTGAGTTGTTGGGTCTTGGGTTGTTGAAATTTATTTGGGGATTTGGGTTGAAATTAGAGTTTCGGTTTTGGGTTTGATTTTGGGCTCTCAAGTGATTGAATTGACCATTTTCAAAGCTCTTTGACTCGTCACCTCCCCATCCCAAAAGATCACGGTTTACCACTTGGTTATACATTCCTCCACCACTTGGGTTTCTAGCATTGTAATTCCCATATCCCATGGCATTGACACTCTCCATAGTGGCTCCTTGCTCAATCATGATGTAACATGTATTTGTAGCATGGTCACCTCCACAATATGAACATTCAAGTGGTTCGGGGTGTTGAAAAAATGAGCTACTTTTGTTGACAACCAAGTTGGATACGATGCTTTTGAGTTCACCCATCTCTTGCATGATTTTGTGATTTTGAGAGGCATAAGGATCTTCCATGGAAGATACATTTCTAGAGCTTCCTCCCCTTTCATTCTTCCTCCCGTAGCTTCTTGTGTTCATTGCCAACTTCTCAATAATGTTGTTGGCCTCGGCCACATTAAGTGTATCAATGCCACCTCCAGTGGCGGCTATAATCATCCGTTGGTCGTTTTGGCACAACCCTTCATTGAAGGCCGTCAATAAATCGTCCCCCGACATCCCGTGATACGGGCACCTTGCCACGAGGCTTTTGAAGCGCTCCCAATAGTCATAAAGGGTTTCCCCCATGTCTTGCTCAATGGTAGTGATGAGCTTCTTTGAGTGGTTGTGCCTTGAATCCGGGTAGTATTTCTCAAGAAATTTCTTCTTCAAACCCACCCAAGTAGTGACGGAATGGGCCGGAAGACAAAATAACCATTCCTTAGCGGCATCTTGTAGAGAGAAAGGAAATGCCCTAAGCTTAAATTGGTCTTCGGTCACTCCTTGGGGAATGGCCCCTTGGCAAATCATGTGGAATTCAGCCAAGTGCCTATTGGGGTCATTTCCCACCATTCCGTGGAATCTAGGCAAGTTATGGACAAAGAACCCCTTGAGCTCGAAGTTTACATCCCCCATGGGAGGGTATGCGATACATAGCGGTTGCTCCTCATAGTTTCTTGCCCGGATCTCACCAATCAATATATTATTCTCCATATTGGGAGGGTAGAGGATGTTCAACGGGGATGGTACCCTCGGTGGTGACTCAAACACTTGCTCTTGTTGTTCTTGAAAAATATTGTTCTCCAACTCCTCTTCACTAGGCTCCCTCCAAAAGGGTCTCCTATAGAGGGTATTCGAAAACAACCAATTGGATATGCTACTTGAGGAAGGATCAATGTCTTGGTCACCAAGTCCCTCTTGTGACCTAGGCATAAACTTTTAAAAACAACTCCACAACACAATTAGTAACTTCAACACCAAGTAACCTACAAACAATACAAAAAGAAATATTTGAAAAACAATCTAAACAAAGTATGACACTAACAAGAGTTTCAATTTGATTTTAGCTATATTGCCTTCCCCGGCAACGGCGCCAAATTTGACGGCCTAAAATACGGTGTCGTTAATTCCGCAAATTAGCTAGGCCAAATAACAATTTATAAAACCGAATCTAGACTCAAACCAACCTAAATAAAAGGGTAGTAAGGGTAAGAAAAGGATCGAACCCAAAGGAAAGCGGTATTAGCTAAAAATAATCTAATCTAGACTCTTGCAAAATATCAATTAACAAAACTAATGACTCTAATCACAAATTAAGGCACTAATTACTAATTAAGACACTAATTAAAACAAAGACTTAAATTAATTACAAACTATGATATTCACAATGGGAAAACATGTGGGAAAACATAATTGGGGGAGTTTGGGTAAAAAGATGAGTTAACATGAAATATGAAATTCTAGTTTAGGCACTAGCACAAACACCTTCAATGCAATTAACCAAATATGAGAGAAAATACTTAGTGTAACTATCCCAAGTAACACAACAATTAGCAAAGATGACTCCTTTCTACCTCTCTTCTCATTTATCTAATACCATCTCCTAAGAAATAGTCAACATGAATTAAACCACCCAAAATTGACTCTTTACAACTTAATCAACACTTATTAAAACATAAGCATAAACAAAGGAGTAAGCTTTAAGCATTCAACCAAAGGATTAAGCTAGAATTATGTAATTCAACATTAAACCATGTAAAAATCACACAACATACAATTTATTTCTCAAAAGACTCAAACTTTTAAACCAAAGATGAAACCTTTCAAGTCTACTTCACACATTCAAGCATAGGGTGACAATTCCTACTAAGAACAAGCATTTATCAAGTAAACAAAATGTCAAGCTAGTCAAACCAAACATTCATTCACTCAACATAAAAGATTAACGTAAACAAATTGCATTAAATAAAGAAGAAGAGGATTATAGAGTCATACAATGTTAAAAGTGTGAACTTGTTCAAATTACACCAACTAATGAAAGGATTAGCTACCCATAGTCTTCATATTACAACCCATTTCTAAATAAAATCAATTACAAGAGCCAAAGTTGAAGAACAAAGTAGAGAATATCTAAGGAAAAGTATGATGTTCAATGTTGTATGCTTGGCTCCCCTCTCTCTCTTCAGTTTTCTTCTTATATACCCTTGGTCCGCAAACCTAGGGGCCTTGAAAGGTGGGCTTCCAAAAGACAAGACGGAGAAATGAAGAAATCCCGTGCTGAGAAAGGACGCATGCTGCGTCCTACGACGTAGGCTGCGTCGTGCACTGCCCAATTTTCCCTTGCTTTTCCTTCTTGACTTTCGTTGACCCATGGACTTTTGGCCCCGCCTTCACTTCCATTGACCCATTGGGTTTGGTCTTCATGCCTTGGTGATTCATTGCTAGCCCACTCCAATTTCCGGGTTTTTGGGTCTCGGGTTTCGGGTTTGAATTTCATTGACTTTTGGGTTTGACTCTCAAAATTGACTTAAAATACTAAATACCAACATTATTACAAAAACTAAAATTAACATAAAACAAAACTAATGACCCGTAAAAAGTAAAACGAAAGACTCTAAAAAATACTACTAGACACGACATAATTTGGTGTTGTCAGTGGGTCAAATAACAAAGGGCAAGAAAGTAATTGTTGGGGGCGAGATATAGCAAACTCCTATCCAATAGTCGTTTTCTGATTTTTTCCATGTGTTTATTCTATACACAAATTCTCATCTACTTTATCCGTCTTAATCATAAATACGGGTTAAATAACATATCATTTTCATATATAGGAAAACAAAATGCTTAGTTATTAAAAAAATGTTTTGTCCAACTCTTTCAAGTAACATTCTATCTGTCTCGTTTTAATCCGTCTCATAAGAGTTTTATTGTATTCTATATGCCTCACACGAATAACACGAGAGTAGCACAATAATACCGGAGTAACAACATAGTAATACAAGAATAACACCGGAGTAACAACACAGTAACACAAGAATAACACCGGAGTAACAACACATTAACACAAGAATAACACCTGAGTAACTTCACATTAACACAAGAATAACACCGGAGTAACAACACAGTAACACAAGAATAACACCTGAGTAACAGCACAGTAACACAAGAATAACACGAAGTAACAACACAGTAACACAAGGATAACACGGAGTAACAACACAGTAACACAAGAAAAGCACCGGAGTAACAGCACAGTAACACAATAATAACACCGGAATAATATAAGAGTAACACTGTAATAACACGTGGTAACAAAAAATTAACATAAGAGTAACACCGGAATAACACGTGATAACAAAAAAAACAGTAAACTAATAATATAAGAGTAACATTACAATAACACGTGATAAAAAAAATAAAATAAGAGTAACAATGGAATAACACACGGTAAAAAAAATATACTCCCTCATATTCACTCATTTCTTCCCTTTTCCCTTTTACACAAGAATTAAGAAAATAAATTTTTAAAAAAATAACGTAAGAGTAACACTTAAATAGAACGCGGTAACAAAAAAAAAGACTAAAAAAGCGTAAGAGCAACACTAGAAAAACACGTGGTGACAAACAAAAGTAAAAAAAAAACGTAAGAGTAACACTTGAATAACACATGGTAACAAAAAAGTAAAAAATAACATAAGAGTAACACTTGAATAACACGCAGCAACAAAAAAGTTTTTTAAAAACAATAACGTAAGAATAACACTAGAATAACATGCGGTTAAAAAAAAGTAAAAAAAAAAGACGCAAGAGTAACAAGGGGGAACAAAAAATTTTTAAAAAAAAATAACGTAAGACTAACACTGTAATAACGCGCGGTAACAAAAAAAGACTAACCTCGACAGCCACCACCTCAACAGCCGCCATCTTCGGCCTCCCCTCCACAAGCTGCCATCCTCACGACGTCGGCACCATTAAAAGGACTAAAGTTATAGTCTCAATCTATTAAAGTTACACTTTCAATGAACTAAAGTTACATTTTCAACGGACTAAAATTACACTCTCAATATACTAAAGTTACACTATAAATGACTAATGTTACAATCGTAAAACATAAAATTATACCATAAATGACTAAAGTTTCACTTTCAATATAATAAAGTTACGTTCTGAAAAGCTTGGAGTTACACTTTAAATTATTTAAAATTTCAAAATTCAAAATTAAGGTGCAATAAAATTACTTAGTAAATAAATTTACATTATTTTGGATTAAAGTTACACTTCTAAAATGTTAAAATTACACTACAAAAATATGAGAACTTGTCTTAAAATCACTTTTAAACATAAAAATACACTATTTTGGAATGAAGTTATACTCGTACAAGAACAAAGTTACACTCTAAAAATACGTAAAATGTCAAAAACTTGTCTTAAAAGCATTTTTTAGTATAAAATTACACTATTTTGAATTAAAGTTACACTCGTAAAAGATCAAAGTTACACTCTAAAAATACGTAAAATGTCGAGAACTTGTCTTAAAATCATTTTTTAGTACAAAATTACACTATTTTGGAGTAAAGTTACACTTGTAAAAGAATAGAGTTACACTATAAATATACGTAAAATGTCAAGAATTTGTCTCAAAATCACTTTTTAGTATAAGGTTACACTTTTTTGAATTAAAGTTACACTTATAAAAGGCTAAAGTTACACTCTGAAAATACGTAAAAATTCAAAATCTTGTCGTAAAATCAATTTTTAGTATAAGGTTACACTTTTTTTAATTAAAGTTACACTTGTAAAAGGCTAAAGTTACCCTCTCAAAATACGTAAAATGTTAAAATCTTGTCGTAAAATAAATTTTTAGTATAACGTTTACACTCGTAAAAGATCAAAGTTACACTTGTAAAACTGCACACTTGTAAAAAAACAAAAGTTACCCTTGAAAACAAAAGTTAAACCCTAAAAATGCTAAAATGTCATCAACTTTAAGCTAGAGAGAGAAATATAATTAATTAGTGTATAAGTAAGGAATTAGTGTATTGGTTACTTTTTGCTTTTAATCTCAACCACCCAACTTGAAAGATCTAAGGGCTCATAAGAGGACTTAGCGACTCAAAAGATATGAAGGACTCATATATATATATATATATAAAAGAAAGAAAAAACATTTAATCGATTAGAAAAACTTACGTTTGTCTCAGCAGCTCTAGGATTAACCCACTCGCCCTTCTTGGTTTTCTTTGTCTTTTCAAACAACTTTTACGACGTAGAATGTAACAACCCGAAATGTACCCTATTTTTCTAGTGAAAATATTTTACGGATACTTTTCAGCAAATTTAAGTTTTAATTAAGAATTTGTTGTTTCGAGTCGAATTTGGAATTTCCAAGTTCGTATTTGTAATTTCCGCGAGATTCCATGAGAATCCCGTTTTAAGTCGTCTTTGACTTTTCTTGACTTTTAAGTCGTCTTTGACTTTTCTTGACTTTTGAGTCGTCTTTGACTTTTCTTGACTCTTAAGTCGACTTTGACTTTCGTTGACTTTTCCGACTCATCCCGTAAATTGAAAGACCGAAATTATATTTGAAAAATAATAAATTTAATTTTATTTTAATTTATTAAGATTTATTTGAATTTATGATAATTTAATATAATTATTTTAAATTTATTTGGAATTAAAGAATAGGTTTTACGGTTTAACCCCGAACGTCATTTAACTATTCCCGAGTCAACTTAAGTCCCGAAACAAACCCGAAACCCGACTTTTGCATGAGTCACACGCCCATGTCACCTTTTTCCACTCATATTAGATCTTTTAATTAATTTGATTAAACTAATACAAATATCTAAGATATTTGTTACTTTATCAATCGGTCCGTTTAAATTACGTAAATCGCTTAAAAACAGACCCGATTACTCCACTCCACACGCCTCCCCTCTTCTCCTCTTAGGATCAGATATTTTCATTTAACTAACATAATATCTAAATAATATCTAGATATTTGATTAAACAATTATAAAATCTAATAATATCTAATTAATTACCATAAAATGTTTATAAAACCCGAGTCAATCCCGTAACAACAATTTCAAAACCCGACTCCATTATTTCCTATATTACACGGCACACCTTCCCACTTTACTCACTACTTATCTTTTCATTTTACATTAAATCAACTTAATATCTAATTAATACATTCTTTAATATAATCATAATCGTTCTTCGTGTTCTTGAGCGTTCTTCATCGTTCTTGAGCAAAATCGTCACAAAAACTTCGTTACTTGGTCAAATCCGTCCTAACTTATATTTCTAGAGTCTCCTCTCCACTCTTCATCTCCATGTACGTTTTATTTCCAATTCCGACAAAATCGTTTTCAACACTTTAATTGTTGAAATCAAGTTTTAATTCTAATAATGTTATTCTTGTCATTTCTTATAAGGGAAGATTATGAAGACGAGTTTGGTGACTCGTATATTTTAGAAGAAGATTAGTAGACGGGTTTCTTAGTTCTTCTTTTTGGTGCTACTTGATTTTGTGCTAGCTAAGGTAACGATTCCGAGTTACTCGACGAATTAATGTTACATACTTTAGTTGTTGTTTATGCTTTACGGTTTTTAAGTAGTAACATGATAAGTGGTTATGATTATTATGTTGTATGAATTTTTAGCATGTTTAGTGTTCTTGACATATTTGGATGATTTTTTCATAATCATGATTTTTGTATGAATGATGGTTGAATTGGTTGTTAAAAATGGATGTTGTTAATAAAAATAATGTTAGAAATAATTTGGAGTGGTGGTTGGTTTGGCCGTGAGAAGTGGCCGTGGGTGGAGGCTGAGAACCGGCCGGTTCAGGCCTGGTTCAGCCCGGTTCAGGCCGGTCCAGCCAGGTCTGGATTGGTCCGTGGTTGGTCCTTTGGGTTTGTGTCGATACTTGATTGTTTTGTTGTTGTTTTGACGGGTTTTAAATATGTTAAGCATGCGGGAAAATATTAAGAAACGGTTTTAGAAAAGTCGACCAAAACAACCCAACTAGGCCCGGTTCTTTCTCGGCCCAAAACAGTCCGTGGGTCCCCTTTGGACTTGTGACGGTTTTTGAGTTATTGATATTTTATCTTGTTTTGTAATATTTAGCAAGTGGGAAATTTTAATAAGTAAATTATTTATTTAAACGGTTTTCAAAATATTATTATTTCTCACATGTTAGAAATTATAATACGAGATTGTAGTTTAATTTGATATCCTTTAAGTCAAGCGGGTTTTCGTAAGATTTAATAATTCACATGTTAGAAGTTGGAATAAAATGGCATGAATTGAATATGATGATTTTATGTTCAAGTATAAATGGTAAAGACTCTGTTTCTAGCCGGTTTGACCAAACGGGTTTGGTCAAACTAAGATCTAGTCAGCCCCGTTTTGACTGATGACCCGTAGCGGGACTCGGGTCGGGGATTTGTCTTCAAGTAAGGTTGTATTTAATTAATGAATTAGCCTTAGTAGATATGAGGCGATATGATATTTGAATATGATTTATATGCAATTAGTCACATGATAGGAAGTTTTTCCCGTGACTGTTTGATTGTATGATATATGTCGTGTTGACTAAGTACCCATAGAGAATTATAAGTATATGGCGTCTTGACCATTCTAATTCTAAATGAGTATCTTGGACCATGTCATAGATAGGCCTTACTATCTTTAACGAGCATATGGAGTTCACAGCTTGATAGCTTTTGTGTTCCGGCCTGGGGGGTTTATCTCCAAGTCGGAGCATGGTTGCCTAATAGTTCCACTTTGGGAATGGAGCCAGCTTAAGTACTAGCCAACTCTGCTTAGGGGGGCGCCTAGTAGAGATTCTTGTGTACTTTTGGTCATGAGACGGGGAATGGAATAGCTGTTGTCGCTAGGTCTGATCAGTCTAGGACTAGGATGTTTTCCTACCTTGTGGTATAGCCTCGAGTTACAGAAGTCGACTATTGAATGTCCTAGGAACTTATGCCTGTTTCTAGACGTATTTGTCTTTCATGTTTGATGATTCTATGAATCTTAGAAGGTGAGATGCAAGCCGGCTAAGGTTGATAGAGTTTGGATTACCGGATGTTAACTGATTCACATGAGATCTTGTATGATTAGGGTTTGAGTGTATCAGGGCCATGTTTTAAATGTAACCTCTGAGCCAGCATACCAACTTCCCTACCTCGTGGTATAGATTGTTAACGGATTCACATGATAGCTTGCATGAGTAGCTTATCCTTCATATGTTAGGTTATATGTTAGTTATTTGTTTCATAACATGAAAAGCATACCGTATATGTTAAAGCTTTGTATTTTCAATATACATCTCTTTTATGTTATTCATGTTTTATTAAACTCGACATTTCGTGGCTGGGAGAACTCGGAGTTACTCCCCACTGACTTTGGCTTCCGTGTTTATATTTAATGCGGTTGGCAGGTTTGTGATGCATACTTGGGTACATTGACGAGCTAGCGAGTGAAGTATTACCTTGGACCTATATTCGGTTCTTAGGATTGTATATTATTATACACTCTTTTATTTCTGTATTTATAAGGGAGATATGTCTCCCGTTTCAGATATTTTTTATGTATAATATAAATTCCTTTTTGTTATGAACCTTTTTCTTTAAGACACCTTTGTTATGATGAATATATTTAATAGTAGGTTCCGGTTTTAATTTTTACCGATTTTCACTAAAGTGAACCTATTAAAAACGTATTATCATCTTTTTTTTATTTAAATTACTTGTTTATCTTTCCGCAAATTTGAGGGTGTCATAGGGTAAGTTGGTTAGCTATGCTCTTTATTATTGCATAACACTTCAGTTTGATTTGTATTTCACTTCATTGTCAAAAAAAATTGTATTTCACTTTATCTAAATCTGGTAAAATTTTAAGCAGAAAGGACTTTTTGCATTAATTTAGAATTTGAGATGACTTGGGCACAAATAAAAACCCAACAACTCTGAATGTGTCATGATTTTCTTTATGCTAATCCACCCTAATCATGTCTCAAACGGAATGTTTCATTTTTGTCCATTTTCACTCTTTGTTTTATCCCGCAAACCCATGTGCAAAGCAACCCTAGACACATATACTTACCTATGGTGTCTTAAACTTGACACATACCTATGACAGATAATTACCTAGGGCCTTTCTCCTTCTCTTTCACTATCAATATGGATAAAATCAAACACATACTACCTCTCTCACCTTCCGATTCCCTCTTCCCTCCATCTCCTTGAGATTGAACCTGGGATGACAGTGGATCCTGGATCCCCTCCAGATCCTGGGATCTAGATCCTAATGGGTCGGATCTGGATCGCAATATTTTGGATCCAATGGATATGGATATGGATCGGATCCACAAGTGTAGAAATGGACCGGATATGGATCCATACTATCTAGATCCAGATCCTACCCTAGATCCATTTTTATTTTATTTTGAAATAAAAAATTAAAAACAAATTAAAGAAATAGTAAAACTATATCGATTTTTTTAAAGTTTTTCATAAACTAAGCATATTTTTTTTTTCTCATTAACGTTTGTCGGTAGCAAAATATTGTTTGTTATCACTACTGTATCTTATGAAACTTTATTTCGATATCTTTAGATCATTATTTTTATCATTTGTATTATGGTATTAAAAAAATAAAATGTTAAGCTATAATATAACCCTAAAACTAAAATTTTAATATTTTCAAAGTAATTTTTATTTTACCATAAAATGGATAAGGGATAGATCCAGATCCTGTGAATCTGGATATGGATCTGACAATGTCAGACCCTGTGGATATGGATTGGATCTGAATCCCTATAAAACATAAGGATCTGGATCTGAACCCATAGGATCCTATCCAATGCCACCCTAGATTGAACGAACCTGGACGAAACCAAGTATGCAGAAACTCTCTCCCTTCCTCTGTCCCATCCTCCTTCCATTGTCTCTCAATATGAACAGAAATTGTCGCTCCCTTCGTTCTTCTCCCCCATTGCAATGAAACAAAACAGGTCAATCTATTCCCTTGCTGCATTCCTTGCCCCTTCCTCTTTCCCCATCCTTCCTCCTTGTACTTTTTCTCTCCCCCAACCCTGCTCATAAATCCATTCTCTCCCTTCCTCTCGCGCTTAACAGAACCAAACTCACGAGCTCTTTCTCAGTTCCTCTTGCTGCCCGCCCTCTTCCTCCCTCATCGCTCTCAGTATAAACTAAACGAAGCAGGGAAACACGATCTCTCCCCTTATCTATTCCCCTTTCTCCCTCGCCCCTCCATCTGAACAAGTATAGATTAACCACACACCCCCCAGCACAACCTAATAAAGCAGAGACTATCTCTCCACAACTCAATTCTGTCAACTCTTATCTCTCCTAACCTTCCTCTCATCCAATGCTAATCGTTTTCCTCCCCCTCGATCTTAACAAAACCAAGGATGTATACTTACTCTCCCTCTCTTCCTCACCTAAACTTAGATCTGGGCCCTACCATTTACGCACTACCCCGACACTAGAATAAAATAGTAGCGTTTAAAATGCATCATGTGACTTTTAAAACAAACGAAAACCTTGAATTCTGGGCTTACCTTTCCATGAGCTTGTGCCTATAACCCAATAACTCATTTTCCTAAACATCAATTGCCCCCTTCCATTAGAAAGGTATTCCCAAAAGAGACCGGTTTATGTGACAATTCCATTCTACTCTCCATCACAAACCATATCCTCAATCAAGAAGATTCCACAAGCAATGGCGTACCCAATCCACTCACCTCCTCAGTTACTAAGATTCCAACCTAATTAACCCCAAAGTAAGCCATATTTATTCACAAAACCTATTTTTAGCAGCTTAAATTATCCAATAAGTATCCCAAATGAATAAATGATGATCACAAAAAACGCCTAAGAGGTTCACATATACGAATTTGTTAATGGTAATAGGGAACAGTTTTGCACTCCTTCGGAATCCTTATGGAATAAATTCCTATAGGTAATTAAATCGTATAAAATCATAGATAGCTCATCTACTAAAATTTCATTTGCATCTTCGGTTCCCTTCCCGAGTAATCCTTGTATCGTACTTCTGTCAGACCATATAGGTCATCTCATCATCAACCAAAGCACAACACCACGATTTTACTCAAATTTCATAGTCAACATAAACGTTAGTATCTTTCCTAATTAAACACTAACATCCAAGTCGCACAAAGATGCAATATCGGGTAACCCGTCTACTAAATAGCACTCCAAATTTAATCACCAAACTAGTCAATGACAATAACGGATTCCTTGACCCAAATCTTCAAAATTCATCATTTTCACAACAATTAACAAGGTAAGACAAAGGTCACGAAATTCTAAAAAAAACGGGTTTAAAAGAAGTTCAAAGATTCATGTTTTTATTACATAGAAAGAAAGAGGAAGATGAGAGGATTTCGAAACATCAAACAGATCTATCTTTGGTTAAGAAATGAAGGATTTATGAGAGTTCTAATGGAGGAGGTTAATGTGAGTATTAATGGAGAAAACTTTTTAGATTTTGGTTGGATGAAGAAGGATGATGAAGTTTCTGAAAATATGAAGGGGATCGGAAAACCTAATAAAGGGGCCTCGGGTTGGTTTAAAATAGGTACATTGGTTTGTTTAGGCTCAATAACAATAGCGCGAGGTTTGAGAGTCGGTTTTGCACCCAAATACACATGGTACGCCTTTTTAAGAGACTTTCAGACTAAAATAAAACCAAATAATTGATTTTAGAAAACTAAAATACGATTTTGAAAATATAAAATAAAATAAATAATATGCCAAGTAAAATTGAGTTTTATTAAATTATCGATTATAATAAATTACCCATTATGATAAAATTGCGGGTTTTACAAAAGTGATCATGATACTTATTAAGAAATGGTAGTGTGACATGAATTTATAATCTACATTGTTTCAAGTTGAGTTTTTGCCAATCGCAACGGGTCATTTATTAGCATAAAATACATTGGATCGGGTCATAATTTTCAAGTATAGTATAATTTAACTAGGAATAACTTTGACAAACAAAAGAGTGTTTTAGCTCACAAAATTATTTATCATGAAGAACTTAAAACAAACCTTTAAATTTAATGTATATAATATGGAGTATTAAGTGTGACTTAAAATTAACAACTTTAGTCATTTCAGTTCACTTGTATCCTTTCGGATTGGTCGTCAATATGGGTCGGTTCTCTTTGCGATAAGTCAATATTAGGTCCTGCAAAGTACGGGTTGAGTCTATGGCTGATCGGGTCAATCTCAAAGCTTAGAAATCCTTATCAAGCCGGGTTAGCTTTTCCCCATCGACAAATTCGAACTTGAAAATGTGATCATGATGGAAAAAACTTTACATAGAAACTAATGGTATATATAGATAGAATAGGTATACAATATACAACCTAGTTTGAATGGATAATGTAATCAAGATTATGAAGTAGTTAACTAGACTGCAATCTAAGGTTGATCATCTTTTAGTAATTTAAGAAGCCTAATAACGTGGACATTGGAACGAGGCAAAGTCCTTTGCTCCTCAGTTGTGTTTCAATGCAATAATTCATGTCAATGCCTTCTTCAGCTTGCTTTTGTACACTATTCTCTTTTCCCTATATATAAGACAGCAAGACATACAATTAATTCATGCGGCATATATATACTCCCTCCGTCTCGGTCATTTATCTTCTTTTATTTTGACACAAAGATCAAGGAAAGATCGAAAAGAGCTAACCATGATTATTATTTACCGTATTTACTGATGTTACAATTTACAAATTGTATAGTTTGAAAAAACCCACGTGGAAACAAGGTTAAATAGTTGACATCACAATTCAAAATCAACACAAGTACGTATGAATTTTGCCTAATTTGCCGATTATTACGTTACCTGGAAAGCGTCTCTACTATGTAACCCGTTTAAGTTCATGTACAAGTGGTTCGTATCATAAACCTGCTGAAAAATGAAACCAAGGCCAAAATTAATTCACCATGAAAAAAATCACAAATATATTTATTATTTATAAGTAAACGGTATATTATATAAGGAGTATAAAAAGCATAGACGATCCTACTATCGTATCTTAGCTCAAGTAACAAATTAAATAATTAACCACCCATGTTATAGGTCAGTCTCGCAATAAAACTATTATGAGACCGTATCGTATAAAAATTTGTGATACTAGCTAATAAAGATACATGTGAATAAGTATGACATGCAAATACCTTAGGACTATGACTAGGAGAAGTAGCAGTATCTTCCAACTCGTGATCAACCTGTGTGTCCTTAGATTTTTTCTTGACCAAATTATCAGAAACTGTAGAGGAGATTTCATGACCAGAAGCCAACAATGAATCATCTTCAACCGCGAAACCGCCGGCCATGAAGTCATTTAGGTACAAAGTCCAGCCACTCTCTTCAGAAGTTGAAATATTATTTCTAGAAGAAGAAGATTTCATCATGAAATTTGTTGAGTTGAAAGAATTTTCCATATCTATTAAGTTCTTAGGGTTCTATAGTACAATATATATATATATATATATATATATATAATTAACTAATATGGTTAATTTTTAGAAAGATTTGAGTGTGTTACAAAATTAAAGTAGATGTATTTTGCTTCTTAGATGTTGTTGAATTGGTGTTATGGCTCCTAGAAGATCCATATATTTATAAGATACTCCCTCTGTCCCGGTCATTTGTTTACCTTTGGTTTTGGCACAATTATTAAGAAAATGGTAGGGGACCATTTGTGGTGGTCCTTGGTGGATGACAAGTGGACAATAGTCCCATTGGCACATCAAATTACTCATAGAAAACATTCTCAATATAGAAAGGTAAACAAATGAATGAGACACCCTAAAATGGAAATGGTAAGCAAATGACCGGGACGGAGGGAGTATAAGACAGGTAGATTTAAGGGCATAGGAGATGAGTATGTACCACAAGCTAATAAGGGTATTTGACCTTTGGTGGTTCCAAAATAGATTATGTGGCAAAGAATGCGCTCATATATATTTCACCTAATTTCTGCTCCGTACTACACAAGTTTTGAACAAGTCACCTGTTAAATAGTTGACATCACAATTCACAATCAATATTTCACCAAAATAGATCAATATACGCCACGACTATCGTGTAGATAGACTGATAGAGGACAGGATTAGTATGTAGAAATATCGACATTTTCTTGAATCGGCATCATCGGATGGTTATTGAGTTTATGTCAGGAGTGCAAATATTGGTTGGTCTCACTATAAACGGAGCATATTCGTTTTAATAAAGTTGGGTCGGATTAAAAATTAAAAATGAATCCCCACTTGCCCTTCTACATGTCTCCTTGTGAGGGGGGTCTGATCCGTTTTCATTAAAGACGGATATATCCCGTTTTAAATGAGAATTTGTGTGAAAAGATAAGATGATACTGAAATTCATTCACTCATCTCATTTTTCTTCCCAATTCTTAAAAATTATCTTGGTTGGGCAATCTTAGAAATTTTGGGAGCTTGGACGAAATCTAAAAATCTAAAACTGAAAAAACAATAAATGAATATGGGTCTGGGGCATCGAACCTGAGTTTAAACATTTGTAAGTTAAAAAACCGACTATTAAGAGCATCTTTAATGGTTTAGGTTAGGGACCTAGTAGCTCAACTATTGAAGTTGTCCAAGTAGATTATCTTTGCTCAAATGGACTCACAAAAATTTTGAGCTAGTAGCTGCATGAAGCTACTTGCTGCTTAAATGGACCTACATGAGAAACATAGCCAATAGAAAACTAGAGGAGTCTAAGAGCATCTCCAATGGTAAGATAGTTGCTACTAGCTTACCTTTGCTACATCAATTTTGTAAGCTATAACAATTTTAAGCTACAATTTACTCCAATGGTTTAGTCAACTTACAATTAGCTTAATTAGACACACTTAATACATTAATCTATTTATTTATTCAATTTCCAAATTTCCAACATAAAATTAAAATTTTATTAATGTGAGTAATATTTTTCTATTGGTTAAAACTTATTGTGGGTCCATTTAAGCAAGTAGCTCCATGGAGCTACTAGCTTAAAATTTTTGTGGGTCCTTTTAAGCAAAGCTAGTCTACATGGACTACTCCAATGGTTAAGCTACTAGCTTGTAATTTTACAAAATTGCAAGCAAGTCCCTAAGCTAAACCATGGTTGTTTTGGAGGACTTATATATTACTAAGCATGTAGCTTACCATTGGAGAAGGATTGTTTATGTATAGTTTCCAAGTATAGTAGCTCTATCAAGCTACATGGGTAGATTTATAGAAAAATAAAACGAGAATATTTTCATTGGAGAAAAATAATACTGTGGCCCCATACAAGCTACAAGCCATTGGAAGAGTATGTAACCGGAAAGCAGTTAGCTACAAAAATCAATGTGGCAAAATAAGCTACAATGTCCATTGGAGATGCTCTTAAGTGGTTCAACTTCAGCTACTAGTAAATTACATAAACTATTGAAGGGAATTCTAGCTTAAAATGGTAGTATCTTAAAAAAATGATGTGTCAAAGGTAAGCTAGTAGCAACTAGCTTACCATTGGAGATGCTCTTAACGCACTTATTTTTGCTGATATTTTTTATGCGCTCTATTTTATTTATCTCTTACTATAATGGTTTTTGGCCCCAAACTTTTGGGATCTTGTGTAGCCGCACCGGGCCTAAAGACAGCCCTGATCGATCGATAACAGGGTTATTAGTTTAAAATGTATGAATGAGTTAAAAGTTTATGAGGGACATATACTTTTAGACAGAGTTCGAGATAGTAAGAATAAAACAAAGACGTGGTTTAGAAATAAAAGCCAAATTTTAAATGCATTTTCATTTTTAATTAGAAGTTTGGAGTTTAATTATCAGATGTTAGATTTCCTAGTGGGCTACTTAGGCCCTGTTTTTTACGGCTGAAACGAGCTGAAATTAAGCTGAAATTCTATTATTACTTTATTACTATTCCCTATGTATTCTGTTTTTTAGTAACTATTATTGTGATTACTTGATCTTTCTTAACCTTAAGACGGTATGTTTAACTAGGTAGTGATAGTACGTTTGACCTATATTTAACCATAACTTATGATTTGGCTGTGCTACAAAACTGTATACAAATAACCGTATAAATATTTGTATACGGGTAATTAGTTTCTTTATTAGCCAAAGACGCGCAAGAGAAGCACAATTTTTTGTGTTAAGCATGAACATATATATTATGTGTATTAATAAAGGCAAATTCTCATTGAAGACCGACCAATTCCTTCTTCCGTCTTCAGCTGAAGACATGCCTTTTGTGACCAGTTTAACGAGAAAATGTAATCATGTGATAGACAATCAATTATAGCTTAGATAATGATACTGGTTACATTTCTCGTTAAACTGATTACATTTAGGCCATTTTTAGCTAACGACGGAAATGTGACCGTTTTCGGCCAGACTTCGTGATTAATAAAACCAACAATTTGTTCAACATCTAGTAATGTGACATTAGTAGGCCTACCAAAAAATAATAATTGTAGGCTAAAGAAAGGAACTACACACCAAGTTACCAAATTTCCAATGTCGTAGACTTTCTTACTGGCACATGAGTGCTTTTAGAAATCTGATGTGATCACTTTGTAGTTGAATGACATTGAAACAAATTTTGGTATTGAAATCATTTCACGAATTCGAGCATATTGCCAATTATTTGATCATATTCCTTTTCTCAGAAACATGCAACATTAAAATTCAGTACTGTCTAATTGTCTATGGTCTATGGTCTATGTGAGAGTTGATAAGATGTTGGGTGTACAAAACATATTCGGAGTATAATAAAAAAAATCAACCAAGATCTATGATGAAAATTGTCTAGAAAAAATTGTCAAAGGTAGTGTTGCTTAATACTCCATAAAAGTAGAACTAATTTATTGTTAAGTTTATTTAACTTTATTCTTTCTTATTACATGTTGAAATTTACAAATTACAAACGCTATTTTTTGGTGTACACCAAAATTTACCGTATGCATGTTACTCTACAACCTCACACACGACGTTGATTAACCTTTTAATTCAGAGACTCTGATTCAAGAAGACATAGTTTAGGGTTGAATTGTTTTCAAAGCGTTTGGATATGAGACCTGAACCAGTGAACCATAATTCATTATTTTTAATTTAACAACTTAAAGCGAGCTATTCGAGTCGATTAGTCATTACTCATTATGTGTATGGATAAATTTTAAGGGTTTTACATTTTAGGATGTTCACAAATGAATGTGTCAATGGAAAATTTTATATTTTAAAAACTAATGAATGAATTATTTATTACTTGTAAATAGTGAGGTATGATAGTGGTTAGTTAGTCGTTGAAAAGTGGCGATATATAGCATTTGATTTAGAGTAGATAATGCATGACTTCATCAAGAATCAAATCCTTTATTAAGAAAATCGTTGAGCAAGTAGTTTAACAATTAAACTACAAGCTTTTGACTTGGCCATCAACAGATGTCCCAACACAAATTCTCATTTGTGACGAGCACTTTTCGTCACAAGCTTGTGACGGAGCAAATGTGACCATTTTTATGGAAAATATAACCATTATATGACTGATAACATTTTATGGATAATTACTTTTTATCATAAAATGGTCACATTTTGTCCGTCACAAGCTTGTGACCGTCACAAGAGAGACTAACTGATGTCCTAATTAAATTTTATATGTTACCAAAAGATGCTTTTAAGCCATTTGCTATTGGCTAATTCTGACTACCTATATCTTCTTTATCTTCGGATCGTCAAATTAAAACATTTATCCAATTCTCTTTTGATATAAGCAAATATTCAGTGCTACTCACATCTTTCTACAAGCTTATCTAAACTCTAAACCTATTAGTTGGAGGGAGTACAATTTACGATGAGAATCAAGGTCATAGGTAGTAAAGATACTCCATCTTAATTTTTCACAAAATCTAGCTGTTTTTGTAGAAACGAGATTGTCAATTAGTTTAAGTATTATTAACATCGTCAATGACTATTTATACAATTACAAAAGAACCCTAACACTTGAGCTACAAGCTAAAAATAATACAATTGGAAAATTACAATAATACAATGATACATTTTAATCAGTAAGTCTTGTTTAAGACGGGTACTATTTATCTTAAACTTAATACGAGTCAAATATTATTACATTTTTTTTTGGTATTTTCTAGGCAACAAGTAAAGTAATTTGATATATATTTAACCCATAATTTTCGTCTGAAATAATTTTTTGTAATATTTAAAAGACTACAAAAGGATAAAATAAAATCTTTACATAATACTCCGTACAAAACAGGAATATCTTTAACCGACTTACCGAATTGATATAATCTTTATAGTGAAATCTAACTGATGGATACAATTGATGACTGACTGATATTTGTTTAAATTTTTTCTGCCATTGACTTTTCATGTAATGAAGATTTAGTCTAATAAAGTATACTATTCCATGAAGACGATTTGTTTTTCAATTTATTTGTTACAATCATTACATCGTGCTCCTACTACTCTCCTCCCTTTCCCGTATATTATCTGATGGATCAAGAATGTGATTGGACCAACTAACTAATTGTTTGCTCATTATTTGAAGGCCAGGGTATCTATCAACATTCCATGTCAAGTGTGACATCATTAACGACTTGTTTGAGACTTTGAGCCACATATTAAAGAGTGACGGCACAAGCCTAATTAATCCATTATCTATATGCTCTCTTCCGTTTCATTCAATAATTGTCCATTTGAGCTCCACTATTAGCCCCCGTCTCGTCGATGTAAGCTCTTTGCTCCCTAAAGGGTTGTTCACCTGTCTAAAACCAGTTATCCGGAGATCACCTGTTAGAAGTTAATTTGAGTTTTTTTTTGTTGGACCGAATCGTAGACTGACCACCATAATACTTTAGACCCCAAGACCGGACCAGCAAACCATCCAATCCGGACCACTTTTTGAACACCCTTGACCCAATAAATCCGCCAATGTACATGGACATTGGACTATCTCATATTAGAACTTGTAACAAAGCATATTAGATTTAAAGTTATGATGCATGTATGTGACAGATCGGGACCAAGCCATGCAAAGCTAGGTAGCACGGACACTTCTACTAATTAGCCGTCCCGTGTCGGATACACGGGCACCTATAAAAAGGAATGAGAGGTCGAAAAACTAAAAAGAGATTGATTAAAAGAGAGTTTGGGTGAGAAATGAGAATGAATTATCGTCAAAGTCAAATTTTATCATCAATTATTTACATTTAATATCAAATACTAATGTAACAATAAAATCGTAGGTTATTTATAACTATAATATATACATATTATTAAATTTAAATCACGTGTCACGTGTCTTAAATTTTATCACGTGTCTGTTTTGGTGCTACCTAGATGCAGAACCTAGTTTATTAAGAAGAAAATAAGAGATATGGTATAATAAATAATATCTAATCATATACCATATCTTTTATTTCCTTCCTAATTTAGTCTACCCGGCCCTTAAGCGAAGCATTAGAAGAGAGACAGATTGGGCAAGACGAACTTTTCTGTGCTCCGAATCGACTCATTGGATGGGTCGGACAAGGTCGGGCCAGCACCCCCAAATGGGCAGCTCTAAATAGATGTAACGGAGCTAAAATAATAACATGATAACCACATACACCACACGTCCACACACATGCCGTAATCGGTTATAAATTCTGATGTGCAATCAAAGTACAAATTGTGGAGGACCTTCATGGTTGTGACATGACATAAACCTTCATGTTATATAGGGTTATGTAGGAAGGACATCATGGTCGTACTTCATTTCCATTCGGTCTTCCCTTCATTTTCGACTTCTTGATATTTAGCCAACACGTGCACTTTTAAAGGTGGGTATGAAATAGATACAATGAATTCGTTAAATAACTCTATCACATTTGTTCAAATTTAAAGATCAGAAAAGAAATTCAAAGTTTTATTTATAACATATATACACTAAAAGTAATAAATTTAAAGTACACTAAGTTGATGTATGGTGAAAAAAATTAAATTTAGACTTTATACCGTTGACATATTTAGAGAATTGAAATTTCAATGTAGCTTTTTTGTCATACTAAATTTACGTAGATGCAAATTTCATTTTTCAAAGTTTTTAAGTATTTTGAGCATCTCAAATTTTAGGCTTGCTTATACAAAATTTGGGTTATTATATATAATATATATTTACCGGAGTCTAAACCCGCTCATGGAGAAACTCGCTAATAGTAAGTGAGTAGTTATAAACAACATTACTACTTCAGCTTTAGAGGCCTTGAACAAGGAATTGTTAACCTGTTGGAAATTTTTCAAGGGGTGGATATTATTGATGGTCACCCAAGCTCTTACAAACAACAACTCTTTTATAGGACAATCTTATAACATAGCACTGTTTAAAAAGAGAAAAGCTCAAAGTTTATATTTAATTATATTCATACTAGTTTTTAACCCGTGCAAAAAATGCACGGGTTCGATAGTCGACATTAAAAAGAAAAAGTTAATATATAAATATGATATGAGTCTTTATTTGTAATTTTTTATTAGAAATGTTTAGTCAAACAAATGTATAACTTGAACAATTAACAAATATATAATCTATATATAATCTATGTTTTTGTACAATAAGAGTCATTGAAATCATAAGATTAGAGTGCAATAAAATGCACACCAAAATCTATTCATATGAAAGAAATTGAATAAAGGCTAGAGAACATGGAGGTCTCTACCCAAAGAAAAGTTTTTTTTCAATTCCAATAAAATAAGGACCAATAGGAGAGCTCTAAATGTTTCTAGATTTATACTAGGTAGATTTTGAATTTATTTTGATTAACCAATATTTTATGATGAACACTAACATGTTTAAACATGTAAGTTATCAAAATAAAATATTATGTTATGATGAAGATAAACTATATTTTTACAAGTTTAATAAATTATATCTAGTTGGGCTATGTATTATTGGGCTAGTCTTTTGCTTAAATTGGTCTTATAAAACAATTTGTCTAAAATAAAATACACGATTTGTAGGATACATTTATGAGTATACACATCCTGTAACATATGAATGTTAAATTTGATGTACTCATCATGTATATACCTATTCTCATTACATTACTTTATATCCGTCATTTTCTTACTTTTTAAGACATTCACTTATCTTTTCATATCTTTAAAAATACATTGACAAAAATATCATGAAACGTTAAACTATTATCAAAGTATTTTCATAAAGAATCTAATAATACAAATTTCATATTGGAAATGTTAATAGGTTACCTGATGAATATGTTGCCTATCTCTTATCATAAGAAAATAAATTACTTCGTATAAATTAGAAACTGAATAATTATTATTGGGTATTGCTCATTCAAGTACATGTTTTACTTAATCATAGACACAATTTCCCGTTTTACCCCTTTTATTTATCTCAATTCTCAACTCCCTTTCTCCTTTCAATACTTTAGATTAAAAAAAATTATCAAAGAAGTGAAAAACCCCTCACTCTCTGCCACCCATCCCTCGACAAACCACCTATGGACCACCTTATGTCATCTCCTTTCACTACATCTGACCAACGCCCACCACACCATATGCCGCTATACCACTGCAATTTCGAAAACCGCACCCTAATTACCCTATCACGAACTCACTAGGTTGGGAGAAAACCTAATTAAAGACAAATCTAAATGGAAATGAAAATTAATAACTATTAAAAATATTATGATTTTAAATCATTAATATATGGAATTAATTAATTGTTTGATATCAAAGGAAATATGGCAGACTTTTCACGACTCCAAGCCTTATTCCGTCGACATCGGTAAAAAGACGGTGGCAAGAGATTACGTTTCTTCTGCCATCTTGTACTTTAATTTTTTCTTTACAGTGAATGTCATCATAAGGTCTTTGTTATTTCTTGGATTTGTCGCTTTATATGATTTGAAGATTTTAGGGAAAATTTTGATTTAAGTTTTGAGGGCATGAGAAAATTTTATTTAGGGTAAAGGGTAGTATATGGAAAATCTAAGTAAAAATGTCCATGATAAAGTAAAATGCGTCCATGAAAGAGCAATTACGTTATTATTTCATCATACATGTCAACCCTCTTTAGTAAGATTGAGTGTAAAATACATACCATTTTGGTTTTTGTGAATGAAACAGATTCATTACATATTAGTACTGTTTAGGCCAAAAATTGACCAAATCTATTAAATTGTTTGTGCAGGGTCAAAATGATCTACTCTTTTTAGCCTTGAAAAGGGGGTTAATTTATATGTGATTTATGATAGAATATGAATGAAAATAAACTAAGCAAAAGTAATGGTGACAATAACAATAAATGTAAAGTAAATGAATAAGGACACCGAAAATGGTGACGCGGAAACCCAATGTGGGAAAACCCACGGGGGGAGTCGGAATCCACCAATTAATGCACTATAATTCTTTAAGTTGTATTCTGGCGGAACTACAACGTCTGCTCTGACTGTACTATAAGATTCTGGCAGAACTAAGTGTTGAGATATGTTCTTTTGATGATGACATGTATTTCGTATAATGTTTTCCTTGTGCTACTAATGTGTGTGTTCTCAAGTATGTATAGGTTCAAAGGATATTTAATAATGAAGACATGAAGCTTGAAAAGAAGTGTGTCGTTGTTTAGTGTCATGTGTGTTGTAAAAGTAAATGAACGAGCAAATATATTACTGAGAAATAATTGAACAGTCCGCTGAACTGTTTAATGCTGATCTGGTTCATGGGCACTGCTGAAAAGATTTTCCGAACTCTTTTCTTAAAGATAATTTCGAAATAAAATATTTTATAAACAATATTATTATCTTTGAACAAAATATCCTAGCAAATAAACTTTCAGTTTATAATAGAATTTGAGGATCAAAATCTTGGAAGTTATTTTTGCTTGGAGAATAAGTAAAAAGATCTTTTTGTTATCTTAAAATATTCTATAATTATCTGCTCAAGATATATTATCTTTTTGCTTTAATTTAGGAGATTTAGTTACCAATACTTCTCCTATAAATACAAGACTATTATTTCAGAAAAAAATTACCCTTTTCATGTGCTTTAACGTTTTTGTAAAATTAGGTTTTTATGTTTTAAGCTTTTAAATTCATTTTGCAAATATTTTCCGAAAAGGTGTTGATTATTAAAGAAACATTAATAAGAGAGATAGTGGACGTAGACCTAAAGAGTGTAGGTCGAACCACTTAAAAATCGCTTGTGTTTTGTTTCTCTTTAATTTGCTTTATGTTTATTGCTTTTTAAAATCGTGCACGCTTCCGCTAACACAAAGACTCTACCTATAGTCTAGTGTGTTTATCCATCACGATTGCTTTCATAAGACTACAAACGATTTCCTTATTACATTCGTTATTGCTTTCGTTTTATTTGAATAAATTATCACGTACTCTACATACAAGTCAATTGAACAGTACGACGGACTGTTCATTTTACAATCAATACTGATAATTTGATTTTAAGTTTCTTAAGCAACAAAATTTGTAAAAAGAGTACTCAATTCCCCCCTCCCCCTCTTGAGTACCGGATCCATAAACTCAACACTAAGGTTTGTTGGTATAAGGGTGAGATGTGGAGTGAGATGATGAGTGCCATGATGAATGAGATGATCCCTTACTTTTATAATGCGCAAACCCTAGTAGACTACTAGACTCCTTCCAACGTCTCCCCCTAAGCTTTCTCCTAGCTTCATTCAACTCCTAGGAGGTTGTTGTTTGCCTTAGTTGGTGTTACACTCCACATTTTAAACTTTTTTGGCATATGTGTGTTTCTTCTTTTGTGATCCAACGGTCCCCTTTGCTCCACGTCATCAATGCGTCTCTTCTTGGATAAGCCAATGACATGTTACCATATCACAATGCAAAAGATTACCCATTTTTACTTATAACAAGTACTATGTATTTATTATTTCTATCCTAATAGTTATTTGTACTATATTTAGGAAGATATAAAATACTCCCTCCATCCCGGTCAATTGTTGTCCTATTCCTTTTTAGGGTGTCTAGTCAATTGTTGTCCTCTTTATATTTAGAAGGTTTTCTATGAGTGATTTGGTCACTCAATGGGACTATTATTTTCCACTTGTCATCTACTAATTGGAACCACAAATGGTCCCTTACTTTTCCCTTCATCTTTGTGCCAAAATAAAACGACAACAAATGACCGAGGGGGAGGGAGTAATGACAAACAAACAGGAAGAGAATAGTGTACTTGTAAGAATATGAAACCGTGTAGGATTACCTTAGTTAGTACCGAGTAATTGCTAGCATGGCGTAGTATAGTGCTGGCAATGGGTCGTGTCGGGCCGTGCTTCGGGATGGCCCGTCGTGCCTAGCCGGGAGGTTGGCCCGGCCAGGCACGGTTTTTTGTGCGTTCGGGCCGTGTCATGCCTGGCTCAAAATCGTAAACCTTGTACGCTGCTCGCATCTGACTCGACTAAAACTCGGGCTGTGCTTTGTCTGGGATTCGAGCGAGACGCGCCTGGCCCGGTTGGCCCATTTTTGTGTGCTTTTTTTTTTGCCTGTAGGTATTAATGAATGATTAAAAAAATAAGTGTTTTTATATAATAAGTTTGGTATTATTGAAATTCATTAATTAACGGCCACATTAGTTGTGGCTGTTACATTATCTTTGTGATAATGAGGTGACATTAAGAGCTGAATAATGAGCCATTAGATCAGAATTTAATCATCATTATTCTCTTTAATTTCTCCCTTCGTAACATTTTTTAAAGTAATATAAAAGGACATCTCTTATATGGGAAGAGTTGATAGACAACAACACACAATACAATTCATACGTATACTATAATCATGGTTAAGCTCTCCATCAAATTGGAGCTTTGGAATTTGGGGTGTGAACTATATCCGGTGACTCTAGTAGCCACCGGGAATCAGTCTTGGTTTCGGTTTCGTGGACAGAAAGCGGCACGTCGATCATCGTACCTATTCCGCTATTAAGGTATGCATATATTCCAACAGTGGTATCAGAGCCGATCGTGTTTCGGCTTCTGTCCCAACTATGATTAACATGATTAAAATTGAAAGTCGTTTTATTTTATCATGTTTTCCGACCGTCCCTGATATTTCTTTTGTTATCTGATATATAAGTCATAAGTTGAATTCATTAATAATGTTGGCATATTTATAATTCATATGTTGAATTACTTTTCGGATACAATATGTAAGAGTTTACATAAAGTGCTGCCCGTATATGTTTGTATTCTTACCAGGTTTGTGTCTCCATCCAGTCTTTGTGATTGTTACATATACAACCCAAGTCAGAAGCAGGCTTCGTGCGTGTGTGTCACGGACTACCGTCAAATCGTCGAGCAGAGGTACGTGTGTGTCACGTGTTGCTACCGACCGCCGATCTGAGTGATGGAGGTGGTCGCTTTGGTCAGAGTGATGATTGTTGGACTTGTGTATGTCGGTCTAGTATCGATGGTTGCTTCGGATTTGTTTCTATGTGAAATGTTATAAATCATTGCCTTTGATCTATAGATGAAGATGAGTTCTTCATTTGTTTTCCTGAAATAAATCATGGTAGCTGATCACTTTAATTTATCTTGAGAGATGATTGAAGAAGACGAAGGGTAGCCTGAAGAATTATGTGTTTAATTTTGATTTTTTTTTCTTTCCCACTTGTGTGGTTTTATTACTACTCAATGTTATTATTATTTTTGGTGGAGCTCTTCATATGCAATTTTATTATTTAATTAACAGTATAGATGTCAGTAAGTGTTGTATACAGGGGCGGACCCACGTGGGGTCCTAGGGGGTCACGTGCCACCCCCCTCTCCAAGTTTTTTTTTTAATGTTGAGTAGGTACTTGGTCTGTTTCAGAATAGACAATTATTGAACTGTGTAATTACTAATCATCAAAATACTGTTGGTCTAGGGGTAAGTCTCTTGAATTCCTTCAATGAGTTTTCAGGTTCAAACCACATAAGGTACATTTTTGTTCTTTTTATTCTTTTGTTTTATACAACAAAAAGGAGAAATTGGTTGTGAGGTTTGAACCCCGGTCTTTTGTATAGAAAAGAAACTTGTTAACCACATCTACCACTCCAACTTTTGCAATATATGAAGTCAAAAACTTATTTAAACTATTCTTATTAATTTGTGCTTTATTTTTTTATATATTAAAACCAATTAAATCATCAAGTATTTAGGCAAAATGAAATTTTTTATTAGGCTTAGTTGTTTTTATAACCTAAATTTAATTATG
This sequence comes from Heliosperma pusillum, assembly GCA_022085475.1. Lineage (NCBI taxonomy): Eukaryota > Viridiplantae > Streptophyta > Magnoliopsida > Caryophyllales > Caryophyllaceae > Heliosperma > Heliosperma pusillum. The sequence continues at coordinate 37,902 of JAIUZE010071607.1, read as the reverse complement.
AAGTATATGAAAAATTATGAATTGGAGAATTTTAAAATATATGAAATACTCTATCAATAATTTCAATATTCTTTTTCTTACATAAATTTTTTTTCCAGATTTTACGATATATTAGTAAAACACGAATTAACTAATTTTGAAATCCTAAGTTCATCATGATAATGGCTAAAAAATATGGTTTTTTAAAGCCAATACGATAACCACACCTCGGAAAAAAACAATTGTGCCCCCACCTCGAAAATCCTAGGTCCGCCACTGGTTGTATATACATTTTTTTGGCTCTTTGTGTTTTGTAATACTTTTGTAATGGTCAAAAGTTTCTCTGAACATTCATGTATATGGCAATGTGTTTTCAGCTGTAGTTGTTTCCTATGCATTGGAATTCACTTGACCATTTGTATTTTTTTTCTCTTACGGTAATGGTCTTTTGCTTTGGATTTCCATATGTTTGATATATTGCATAAGATGTATTCCGTACAAACGGTTAAAAGGAGATCTTCAGAATATTTTTTTTTGAAAATTTATTAGAAAGTGTACATTTGTTTTACACCATATTTAATATCTTAGTGATATTTTTATACTAATTAGTTTAGCTAATTTATAATTATATATATGAATATGTTTCATATCCCATTTGTATAGACCATATAAATGTGTTTTATATGTATAAAAGTGTGTGGAGCATATAAATATGTTTTCTACATATGATTGTTTTCCATGGGTTTTAATTAAATTTCTTAGTGATTTTTTAATATGACCTTGTTATTTATGAATATGTTTCATAAGAGTTTATTTTACGTTTTAGTGACAATATATTTTATGAATGTGTTTCATACTGCCTATATATATTTGTGTTTATGGACAATGTAAACTTGTTTTTACGTGGGTATCAATATCGTTCGCCATGTAAATTATATTTTATGAGTGTGTTTCATAAAATTTTATCTTACGTGTAAATGGTAAATATCTAAGTGATATTTTACAAGTCACGTAAAAGTTGTCCTTGTATGTAAACTTTAAATGTCTTAGTGACTTCTTATATTTTAAGCAATCAGCTAGAAATTTATTGGTGTGAGAAATACTAATGTTTGACTTCGTGTCTGAATTAGTATATGCTACTCATAATCCTTTGTATATTGTGTTTTACAAGAGAAAGATAGAACTTACGTATCCGTTTCGTATATTTTATCTTGTGAAAGTTGTGTAATTTTGTATTACATTTAAATAGAGAAAATAAATATCTTATTGACATTTGTTGTTCGTGAGATTTTATAATTTACGTACAAGGCGTATATCATAATGATATAATAGTTATTGCGAATTTGTTTTACAAAAGGACTTGTATGTTTTTTTTTATATGAGAGTTCTTGTAAATTTGTTTTACGAAATGGCTTATATCTTTGTGATATAGTAAATTGTGAGTTTATGTAATTTTGTTTTACATAAATAATCTATATCTTTGTGGTATACTTGTACATGTAAATTTGTTTTACATAAGAAATTCCGTTATATCTTAGTGATATGTTAATTTATGTAATTTTTTGTCTTGCATAAATAATTTATATCTTAGTGATATATGATAACGTGTAAATTTATTATTTACATGAGAGATTAGAAATAATTTAATGCATATTAGTTGTGTATCAATAACTCATTAAAACAGTCATATTTGTTATGATTAAGGAATTTTAATTATTTTTTAAAAGACATACAAACTTGTTTTGCATAGTGTTCGTCTAATATCTAAGTGATATTAATGTTTGTGCTAATTTGTTTAGTCGATACTATAAGGGTAAAGCTATTTTGTTTAGCGTTTTGTAATGATTATTTGATTTCGTTTCATTTAATCTTAAGAGTTAATTAAATTGTTGAAATTTCTTGTTTATGTCGTTTGTGATGATTATGAGCTTAGCGAAATTTTCGAACGAACAATATAAATGAAGATTTTTTAATAATTTAATTTTTTTAATTGTGCCTTCATCCATATACTTGTGTATGACAACAAGTGTTTTGGTGATTTGTTCACTATTGGTAAAGCGGTTTGAACTTGAATAAATAACGTGATAAGATTTAGTATCTTATTAATAATCATGATTTTGAGAAATTGTGATCACTATTATCGAAGTTGAATATCTTACTAATGAGTAGGATTATGAAAATCTGTGTCTTTATCTGTATTTGTTCAAATATAGTAAGCTTGATGTATGCAAAATTTTGTTATTTTGTATGTAGACTTATTAAGTAGTTTTGATACATGTCTTATAGCTTATGTAGCGTGAGACTAGATGTAAGTCATATTCGTTTTGACGTAGGGTACAAGACTATGTGTCTTGATCCGGAAGTGTTTTAAGGACCGTCGTCGTTTTGTTTATCTTACATGAGATGATGTACCTTTTAAACACAGGATTGACTTGCGTAAGGAGTTATTTGTTCCATGGTGATTTGTTTGCCATCCAATTATGGGATTAGGAAAAATGGAAAACTCTTTATGTTTCGTTGTTAGTACACTCAATCCTTAATAAAAGTCTCAAACTTATTGAGGCGGGAGAAGATGGCATTTTGTGGCTGATGACTCCCGATAAGATTATTAATAGTCTATGTTTTTCTTACTATCAAGGACAAATATGTGGTATTACTTAAATATGTCTAACTTAGTGTCGACGAGAGAATAATGTGAAAATAATATTAAATTGGTTCATGATAGATTCGAGCCAAATGACATTATTTTTTCCATCACTTCGAGTTATGTGTTTTTCTTACATCCAATGCTAATTCTTGTCCTTTGTGGATTTAGAAACAAAGTGGGAATATTTACAACTCGTAGTTGTTTAATCCATTGTTTGTCGATGGATAATTAACTTTTTAGCGATGCTACATTGTTTTTGTTTTCAAAGAAGGTTTGTGCTACTTTGATGTGTTATTCTATAAGCACTAGGAGTGCAGAGTTATTTCTCAATAATTAGTTCATTGGAAATCACGGATTATTATTTAACCTCAAGTCAATAGTTCTTATGGCTATGTGTTTGGCCAAAATATATATGTTCACCGCATTATTTTGTTATTCTTTTGCTTGATTACATTTTAACATATGTTCGTTGTCTTTAACTTTTATATTTCAATCTATTTTTATTTTATTTGTGGGTGCTTTAATGTTAAGGACCATCATGAGACTGTATATTTTTCCCTCTATCATTTTATTAAGTATTTGATATGTTCAAACATTTTATAATAGAAGGTGAAAACCGACTTTGAACTTAGAGTCAGTACTCTTAGTAAATATGTTGGTTACAAATAAATCTTTGATATGTTCAAAGTGTATATGAGGAAAAATATGTGTGTTAGATCTTATAAGTCCTAATCGCTATGACAAAGAGCTGTTATAGTTCAGGAATTGTACATCACCTTGACATGGTTAAGTGAAGTATGACGTTGATCAAGTTTTTTCTTCTTCTTTAAGCTTAGAGAAGGATTCCTTAAACATGTTTTGAGGAAATTTTGCCCACTCTAAGTTTTGGATAATAGGTTGGTCAGTTATGCCTTAATATTTATCAAAATTTGTGTTTAAATAATCCACAATATTTATTCACTTTGATGTGTTTCCAAGTGTTTGGTGAAAACTAGTAGACTTTTGTCTTGTATTCGTTACAATGCGAAAACTATCCTTTGGTGAGTGGGAGAATTTGTGAACTGATTGAGTCACCAAGAATAGTTTTAACTTCTCTTCATATTTGGATAGTGGGAGTAGTTCCATGATTCATAATAAAGATGAGACTTTGTCTACTGATGAGTAAATGTTAACTTGTATGTCAAGTTATAAGGATTAATATAAGGTTGGTCCTTGAGATGTTTTGCTCATTATGGAGGATAGTGGGAGCTGACCTAAATATTCAATTGTTTTTCCTACTTTTAGTAAGTGGGAGCTATCAGTTTTAGTAACTGAGAGTATTCACCAAGTAATAAAAATGGATCGTTATATGTGAGCATAAAAATGTTGTGACAATGTGTGTCTTTGTGACAGTTAGGTTTAAGACTATTATGAGATATGTTCTCAAAATTGTTAGGATTCGTTCCACTTTTCTTCTAAGTTTTTGTTATTTATTTGGATTTTGTTTTCAAATGGATGTAAAGATTATTTTCTTGAATCAAGTTGTTTGAGAAATTTATAGACATGGATCGATCAGTTGAGTCAGTCTTAAATGATTGAGATGATAACTTTTTGTATCTCCTTGGGCGTGTCCTTGTGTTAGAGGTCTACCATACTTCAAAAGTCATTTGTGTGATGATTTAGCTGGAATGGATTGGCGTTCCTATGTCAAAATTATATAGGAGAATAAGTTTCTCTTTATTAATTGGTGACATGTTGGTATTTTAGAAGAATGTTAATATTTTGGTTATCTCTAAACCAATGATTGAGTGCAAGAAACCATTAGAGTATTATTTCTTGTTCTAGTCTAGTTGGTATTTTGATGTGTACCTTGTTTAGTACATGGTTGAAGGTCAATTTTGTGATTGATAAGTAATTTGTTACCTAATCAACCCTTTACGCGCACGCATGATATGTAATCAAGTGAATTTTACTTTGGCCTTTGTGGTCAACTTATGTTTAATCTTGTTGAGTTGTGATTTTGTTTGATGATGGACATTTTTTGGACATTGATTTTGTTTCTTTTGGAAATGTTCATATGCATTTGTTGCAGGATGAGGCATACAAGATATCACCAAGCTTTTAGATTTCCTAGTCACACAGGTAATCACCTTGACACTTGTGTAGTGTGCAAGATGAGACTGAGTCACGTTAACACTTAGAGAGTGTTGGAGTTTATCTTTGTACATGAGTTGTATGGAAAAGATATTGACTCGTTATATAGTTGCCTTAGTAAGTCTAAGATGAGACTTAATTTTGTAGTCGAAATATGAGAAGATACCATATTTTCGTACTAAAGCTTTGAACCGAATCACAAGTGTTGGATTTGAAACTGTGTATATCAATCTAGTGGCTGGGGTTAGATACTTATGTAGTATCTAGACTTATGATTTGTACGACATAGAAGCGTGATATGCCCATCGTAGTGGGAGCTATGTTGTGACACATATATCATACTATGTGTGTTTTGTCAACCGTTAGGAGTAACAGATGATTCCCTAATCTGTTACCGTGTGAGCCCTTTTGGACTTGTGTGTCCTATTTTGGTACGAAACCCTTTGACTTGGAGCTGTGAGATGAAATCGAGATTTGATGTTGCTACTTTAGTGTGATTTCGAAGAATCATACAGTCGTTGGTTGAATGGGACATGTTAGGAAAGCAGTCAAGTTAAGATGGATTTTCATTAGTTTCTTAGGAATGGTCAATTCGACTACATCATGTTAAGCCCGGCCGGCGGTTATATTTTGTGTATAACTACGTAACATGGTATAGCATAAAGAGACAGTGTATGCTGCGGTGTTGTTTGAATGATCTGGGGAATCGTTATTATTGTGAAAGTGTTATGTTAGTTTGATGGAGACTTAATATAACGCTACGTCGCTACTTGTTACATGTTTGGTCGCACGCCCCATTTTCCTATATGAGACGTGGTTGATAGTTCTTTTTTTAGTTGTGTTTTTTTTATGACTTGGTTGTGTGGCCAAGTGGGAGTTGACTCGGATGTGTGGCCGAGTGAGAGTATTGAAATTCAGTAATTAACGGCTACATTAGTTGTGGCTGTTACGTTATCTTTGTGATAATGAGGTGACATTAAGAGGTGAATAATGAGCCATCAGATCAGAATTTAATCATCATTATTCTCCTTAATTCCTCCCTTCGTAACATCTTTTTAAAGTAATATAAAAGGACATCTCTTATATGGGAAGAGATGATAGACAACAACACACAATACAATTCATACGTATACTATAATCATGGTTAAGCTCTCCATCAAATTGGAGCTTTGGAATTTGGGGTGTGACTATATTCGGTGTCTCTAGTAGCCACCGGGAATCAGTATTGGTTTCGGTTTCGTGGATAGAAAGCGGCATGTCGATCATCGTACCTATTTCGCTATTAAGGTACGCATATTTTCCAACAGATATATTTAGTAATTGACCAATTGTAATTAGAAGAAGAATTTATAATTATATTATAAAAGATTGTATTTTGTAAGTATGTAAGTAGTAGAAGATTGTAAGATAAGAGAGAAATTATTGAATTGTTAATCAAATGAATTGAATGAAGGGGTACTTAAGTGTACTAAAAATGGAAAAACAATTACACTTAAAAGTGATAAATCGGGCCGCGTCATGCTCGAGACATTTTTCGTGCCTAACCGGGCCGGACTTCTCGAGTTCGTGTCAAAGCTCGTCTTTTTTTCTTTTTCTCGCGTCGCATCCCGCGTTAGGCACGGTCAGGCTTGTCCGGTTTTCACCTCCGGGCCAGGTCTGTGCCGCCCGCTGGTCCGAACCCGATTTGCCAGGACTAGCTTAGTAGCATATTTTCTATATTTCATTAGGATGTATACATTAAATTAAATTTATTCTTATAAATGAATAAAAACATGTACTCCTACATGTTAATGGAATGGGGGAAGTATATATGAGTATATAATGGGCATTGGTTGGAGAAATTGCACTTTCATGAGAAAAATGATTATACATCTGAGCTAGTACCTTATACTAATATGCATTTGAGTATTTATGTATTTTTTTCGACCTTTTTAAAATTATAAGTAGTACATTTTAAATCTTATATATGATGAATGTGAGCTCTATTGTAATTTTTTGAACTTAATGTTTAAACGAATAAACTCAAAACTTTATAATAAAACTTATAAATTTTTAATACAAAACTTTAAAACTTTATTAAAATGCTTAAAAACTACACTATCTGAGATACTATATCAGATGTATAATCCACCTATTGCACTTTCATGTCCGATAAAAATACACTATAGTATAGAAATAGGGGGTAGAGGCATGAGCACAAAGCATGCCAATATTGCCAACATATCCCGCCACATGAAACCACCATGTACGTGAGCTTGTGGAGTACGAGTGTCAGACAAATTAATCACCTAAATGCCACAAATTTTGCTCAAACCAATAAATTTCAAGGATTATGCCTAACAACTCCATACCTTCTTGTTAGACATCTCAAAGATTAATATAATATCACAAATGATCATTTAAGATACACATTATCCATCTTAAATTTAAAACAGAACAAATACATACCAAATTTCTCCCACAAATTCTCACTTTAGATGGATACTATCCTTCTTTAGCTTAAGACGAGTAAAATACATATCAAACTACCCCACTTATTGCCTAGAGAACACCAAGAGTTTTGTCTTTATTATTGCCACTTGCTAGCATTTGACCCGTTTAAAGCTTTAGGCGGATATATCCGTTTTAATTAAGACTTGTTGAATTACTCCACGTGTACAAAAAATTGTCCCTATTACCACCATGTATTTGTATTTGATCTACATTAAAATTAAAGACAGATAGTGTTGTCTTAAACAAGACTTACCGAATATAATATTACCTCATAGTACATGATACGATTGTCAATGAAAATTTATCTATCTATAATTGAAAAAAGAAAAAAGTCGCCAAGATATACCACTAGACCTGGTAAATGGGTCAATCAGATCAAGTTCGGGTCGGGCCAATTCGGGTTTATCATATTATCGGGTTAGTTCGGATTGTTTCGGGTATTGCTTGTTTTTCGGGTAAGTTGATCGAGTCAGTTTCGGGTCAACAGGTCGGGTTATTTCGGGCGGGGTCATTTTCGAGTAAATAATTAAGAAAAAAAGTGCATATAGTAATTTCAAGTCTTTTTTCACAATTAGAGTAATATTTTTTTGGGTAAGTTGTTTCAGATCGGATCATTTCGGGTTGTCGGGTCAGTTTCGGGTCGACGTAGTTCGGGTCAAGTTCGGGTCGGGTCGGATTAATTCGGGCTATGCAACTCAGGTTAGTTTCGGGTCTAGGGTCAGCCTTTTCGGGTCGGATCATTTGGATCGGGTTGCTTTTGCGAGGTCAAACAATTGTATTATCCAATAGATAAACATAAAGAGGTTACAAAAATCAAATACTCCCAAGTCCCAACACAGTTTTTTCTTGCTATTATCAAATTATCTCTCCGCAGGTTGAACAAATGTAGACTAGATTTAGTAAAAGAAAGGAAAGTCATTTCCACAGCAAATTCTGGAGTTCCAGAGTCCCTAACACTAATAATAATAAATTTTAGTACCAGGTTGAAGATAATAATAAAGGGCAATATTAGAAGGAAATTTTAGTAATAAATTTGAAAAAGAAAGTAAAGATCTGCATCATCTTTGAACACGGAAAAGATAATGATAGTTCTAACAAACGGACTGGAAAAAAAAGAACTAGGAGGAGCTTAGACTAACTCTCCTTTGATTGTTAGGGTTTTTCATAGTTGAAAGAAACTTGTCCCTCTCATCCTGCAATTTGTTATGAGGTATCTCATCTAGACTCTCAAAATAATGTCCTACTCTATCAGTACCTATAGAAGTAACTAAAACATCCGCGTCTCCATTGCTTTCTTCAACTTCAAGGGCTATTTGACGTGCTTTAAATAGTGTATAAACCCTTTGGAGTCCTTTGTGAACCTTGGAGTATACTTTTTCCCAAGAATATGTTTCAAAACCCAAACATCAAGATAATTATTGTTACAAAAGGAGCTTGTACGCACCGCAAGGCAGCCTTTCGAATTCACTAAATGCTTTTACCTCCTACTATCCACTAACTATATTCAACTTACTTAACAATCTGGGTACCCTTGTTCCAGGTTTCTTCTACTAAATCGATAGACCAAGTATAGACAATCATTTATCAACATTGGCTGAAAACTCCAACCGTTATACCTGTCTACACTCTTAGTAAATAAGAGAGTAACAATAGAATAAAACTTATCGATTTAGAGAACTTGCAGTGCCGTGGTAATATCCACTGACTTGAAAACTATTACGGCACGATGGAGGTGGTAATCGATCCACGCCGGTAGTTCCCCAAGGTTTACACTGCAGCACCCGTACACCACCACTAGCGTATGAAAGCTTTGGAACTTTCAGTAACAATACCCAGGAACAGAAGACATTGTGTTTCAGAGAAGAGAAAAATGTTTTTTGTATGTTAAAACTGAAAGAAGCACTGGCTATTTATAAGGACAATAGCCAGTAGAGAAGCCAAAGACGCTCCCCATAAACACAGAATCAGTTCCGTAATTAAGGCCATAAATCAGGCACTTAATTGCAGGAATCCGTAATCAAGGCCATAAATCAGGCACTTAATTACAGAGATTATAACAGTCATAAAATCTTTGACTGTTATAAGAAGTAGGTGCAATATATATGGACGCAAAAGACTAATCACACACAAAGTAGCAAAAAGAAGGCTACGCCCGCACCGCAGGTGCTTTACCAAGACCCGAGCCCGAGCCCGAGCCCAAGCCCAAGCCTGAGCCTGAGCCTGAGCCTGAGCCTGAGCCAGCCCGACATGGTGCGCGCGCGCGTGTGTGTTTGGCCCCATCCACAAACCCATACACCTATACAAAATTCCTTTGTATCACACTTGAGTATACAAAGTAAAGTATCATATAAAAGCAAGAAGAGGAGGGGGTTCACCACCAATGTGGGATTGCCAAGCAAAACAAGAAAGGCTAAATGAGCCATCAAACCCAACAATCCCCCACTAATGGTGAAGGAAAAACAAAGGAAATTCCTGGGTAAGGAAGGATTGGATACTTAAGCGTTCAATGTCTTTCGACTTGAATTGACGCTTTAATGAACTAGGGCAACAACTCACTATAAACAAATGAATATCTTTCGATTTGAATTCCTTGTTGGTCTTCGGAATGTGACCCCCACAACACATATACCTTCAAGTATTGATTGTTCCGCGATTTCAAAGTGCAACGCATTATACATAAAGCGTTACCTTGGTTCTACTGACTATGTTAAACGTGACTTCTCATAGTCTTACTAAATGGATATCAAACCATCACCCCCACGTAGGTGACTCTCGTGCTTCTCTATAACACTTATCACATGAGTCATTAAGGAGTCAAATCCAACCTGCAATACACACAATCCATCAAGTGCATCTCATAAGCACCACCAAACTTGGTTATGGATTGTTAAACGCCATAGGAATGAGTGCTTAGATAGTCCCTTCAGGATTCATTCATGATCTTGACACAAAGACTTAAACCCCATTCCCCTCGACGTCTCATGGACTAATCTCCTTGTCAACCCTTTGGTAAAAGGATCGGCAAGATTACTTTCAGACCTCACACAGTCCAAAGCAATCACTCTAGATTTCTGGAGTTGTTTAACTACGCCATGCCTGATTCGAATATGTCGTCTCTTACCGTTATAGACATTATTCTTAGCAACACTTATGGGCCTTATGGCTGCTTGTGAATTACAGTGTAACGAGATCGGAGCGACCTGTCTTCCCCACATAGGCACATCTGCCAGAAGATTTCTCAACCATTCTGCTTCTTGACCTGCCAATTCAAGATCAATAAATTTAGACTCCATGGTGGAGCGTGCTATACAAGTCTGTTTTGAAGACTTCCATGATATAGCACCTCCTCCCAAAGTAAACACATAACCACTAGTTGAACATATCTCATCATTACCTGAAACCCATTTAGCATAACAGAAACCTTCCAAAACTGCAGGAAATTTTCTGTAATGCAAACATAAACTAATAGTAACTTTAAGATACTTAAGCAAGCGACGAAGAGCATCCCAGTGTTCACTACTGGGTTATGAGTATACCGACTGAGTCTACTAACAACATTTGCTATGTCAGGTCGAGTGCAATTCATGAGAAACATTACACTTCCTATGATCTTAGCATACTCCGCTTGTAACACACTTTCACCCAAATTTTTACACAAATGTATGCTAGGGTCATAGGGAGTTCTAGTAGCAACAACATCAAAACATTTAAATTTTTTCAACACTTTTTCCACATAATGAGACTGACTCAAGGAAATACCGTCAGAGTTTCTAATTACTCTAACTCCTAGGATAACATCGACTTCCCCTAGATCCTTCATCTCAAACTTTGACGACAAAAATCCTTGGTCTTATTTATAATACTCAAATTCTTACCAAGTATTAACATATCATCAACATACAGACGGATAATTACACAATCTGACCCAAACATTTTAGAATACACACAATAGTCAGAGTGTAACAACATATCCATCCTTTATCAAAGTGCTGTCAAATTTCTCATACCATTGTTTAGGTGCTTGTTTTAGACCATACAATGATTTCCTTAACTTACACACCTTACTTTCTTGACTCTTAATCACACAACCCTTAGGTTGAGACAAGTATATTTCTTCCTCTAAATCACCATTTAGAAATGTTGTCTTTACATCCATTTGGTGCACAACTAAACTATGAATAGCAGCCAAAGAAATAAGAGTCCTAATAGTAGCAATTTTGGTCACAGGAGAGTAAGTATCAAAATAATCAATATCTTTCTTTTGAGTAAATCCTCTAACACAAGTCTAGCCTTGAACCTTTCTATTGATCCATCAGTTCTCATTTTCTTCTTAAAGATCCACTTACTACTAATGTTGGGTTAATCGACTAATTCCCAAGTTTGATTCGACATAATAGAGTCTAGCTCACTTTTAACAGCATCTTTCCAAAAATTAGCATCTATAGACCTCATAGCCTCATCATATTTTTTTGGATCTTCTTCTATTAAATAGGCTGACACAAGCTCATCACTAACCAAACTAAAAGATTTGACATAAGACAGAAAAGTCGAAACAAAATCATCTCCAAAGGTTTTTTCGATTCTAGCTCTCTTACCTCTTTTAGGTGCGGCAACATGATCAAAAGACGACGAACTAGAAGGCACATGACTAGGTAGGACAGACAGACTAGAAGACGACACGTCATTTTTCCTTAAAGGGAAAGTATGTTAAAAAAACTCGGCATCTCTTGCCTCGGAAATAGATCTATCACTCAAGGACAAAAACCTATAGGCAGAACTATTCTGAGCATAGCCAATAAAAACACAATCATAAGTCTTAGGTCCTATGGTAGGTCTCCTAAAGTCAGGCAATCCTACCTTAGCCAGACACCCCCACACTTTAAGATAACCCAAATTTGGAGCGTACCCTTTCCACAGCTCATAGGGAGTTTTGTCTAATTTCTTATAAGGTACCCTGTTAAGAATATGACAAGCAGACAAAATAGCTTCCCCCCACATATCATCAGGAACGCCAAAACTTAAGAGCATAGCATTCATCATCTCTTTTAAAGTTTGATTTTTACGCTCAACTACAAATGAAATATGTTGTGATTGTTTGGAGGATAAGAGAAGGAAAATAACGATGTGAGAGGCGTACGGAATAGGGGAAACTGGGAAGGCTGTGAATTCCCGTTCTCATTAAGGCCCTGTTCTTTTGAACTTAAACTCAGCCCCTTTAAGTTCAGATCAGCTCCTATAAGTTCAGTTCAGCTCCTATAAGTTCAGTTCAGCTCCTATCAGTTCAGTTCAGCTCCTATCAGTTCAGTTCAGCTCCTATAAGTTCAGTTCAGTTAAGCTCCTATAAGTTCAGTTCAGTTCAGTTCACCTCCTATAAGTTCAGTTCAGCTCTTATAAGTTCAGTTCAGAAAAATTCAATTCTTACAAATTAAGTTCAGAAAAGTTATACGGAATATATTATTTATGAAAACCGATATAAAAACATTTGACATTAATTAGTGGAATGACATTTGGTCAACTGAAAAAAAGGTGGGTGTTAAAAAATATGCCCTGAATGTCACAAAAGTATCAAATGTCTATTTTTGTTTTATACATCCACACTCCATAATTTTATAAGGATGCATACTCTTGGAATACCTATTATACAACATGACATGATATTCAAGGAACAGTAGATTTGGGCATGTTTGATGCAATGATAAGCGGAAAAAAACCATGTTCAAGGTACGAAACAAGATAGTAAAAAACATTTGCGAGGCAATAGATTCGTTGTTACGAGTGATAGTGAAGATAAAGAAGAAAGTGATGAGGAAAATGATGATATGGAAATAGATGGTTAAAAAACGATGTAATATGTGATTTATTTTTTTATCGTAATGTAAACGTAGTAATTTATTTGAACAAACCAATGTACATAAATCAGAATTATGTTATTATCTTACCTTATGTTTTAGAGTATACTTTTTTTATGACAGTCATTTCCGAAAGATGAAGATACAGATAAAGATGATGTCAACGTATTAATCTATTTGAACAAACCAATGTATATACATCGGAATTATGTTATTATCTTACCTTATGTAATAAAGTTCAGTTTAGTAAAATTTAGATTCTATAAATTCTATTCAATTAAGTAAAATTAAGTTCAGAAAAGTTCAGATCCTATAAGTTTAGTTCAGTTCAGTTCAGCTCCTATAAGTTCAGTTCAGCTCTTATAAGTTCAGTTCAGTTCAGTTCAGCTCCTATAAGTTCAGTTCAGCTCCTATAAGTTCAGTTCAGTTCAGTTCAGTTCAGCTCCTATAAGTTCAGTTCAGCTCCTATAAGTTCAGTTCAGTTCAGTTCAGCTCCTATTCAGCCCAAAAGAACAGGGCCTAAGTAGGGTTACAAAAAAGGGTATACAGGGTACAACTTACAAAATTACTAGCTTAAAGGTAGGTATAAAATAGGCGTAGTATTTAGATTATGGTCTCAAAATTATTCTAAATAAGCTTTAACCACTTATATAAAGAGTATATAAGAAAGATATATGAAAATAACGAAGCTTGTAGATGTTAATGATAGAACATACTCCGTATTTTAAATATAAATACAATTCCTTTTTAACTTTAATCTCCACCTATTAATCATTTATATTCAGCCCAAATATGGACTGCTCATGATAATCATTGAAGAGTCAAGGGCGAGATCACCTAAGAGGGGGAGGGGGTGAATTAGGTGTCTATTTAAAATTTTAAGCTTAATTAAAGTTTCTTTAAAAACTCTATGATCACTAAGACACTACTTAGAAGAAAGGAGAAGTTGACACTTAGAACTAGAAAGTTAGAAATATTCAACAACGATTCAGCCAGTAAATGTCACAGTGGAATCAACAGTGAAATCTGAGTGCAGCGGAAATATTAAAAACGAAATAGACAAAACTCAAGGATGTTTTTTAAATTGGTTCGGTCACTACTCCGCGACCTACATCCAACATTATCTTATTAAACATCTTTGACGTAAACTCATACAAACAAAGACCCCGAATAATAAAACAACTCCCCAACCTACTCCGGTTGCTATTTGCTCAATGCTACTCCGCACCAAGACTTATGCTCAAAGCTACTCCGCTAAGAGACTTCCCCACCTCTTTCGAGTTGCTATTGCTCAAGACTACTCCGCCAAGAGACTTCCCCAACTCTTTCGAGTTGCTAGTTGCTCAAGATAACTCTATCTTAAGACTTGTTCTACTCGTTTGTTACAAGACTTGTGTTTCTCAAAATGTTCACAAAATGAACGGTGGAGAAACCGATTAAGTACTAACACGAGATCATCGAACACAATACATGCTTTGTTGCAACGAACTAGCTCTTTGTAAAAGACTTAAGAAAAATATTTTGCAAAACAATTAAGTATGAAATGTTAAATGATTTTTGCAAAGATAATTATTCAATAAAACTCAAAGTCTTTTAACCTTGAAAATATTTTGTTGTTGCACACTTGTTAAAATGAAATAAGCATGGTATTTATAATGCAAAGTAGAGTATACTTCACACTAAAAATAAGACACTACAATGTAGTACACGTGTTAGAAAATATTAAACAATTGAAGCTTGAACAACAAGAAGGTCAATTAAGGCACAAGAAACCATGACCCCTTATGCAAGCCAAATGAATTACTTGCACAAGTAATCAAGCTTACTAGTCACCTTAATTTGGAAGCCACACTTAGACAAAATAAGGGTAGTTTTTTCAACAAGAAAGAGCATAAATGGTAGTGACCAAATATAGAGAAAGTAAACAACCCATTTTTGGTAAGTGTCTTTTTGTGCAAGCTACCTCTTCTCCAAGACAACCAAAGCTTTCTTTCATTTATAAAGATCAAACCAGAATATTTAGCAATGTAAAATGTTGATCAAAAGTTTGGAAAACTATTTTCAAGAGTTAAACATTTTCGAAATATTTAAGAGCCAGAAACCACAGTGACACTGTCAGTTTTGAAGTACTTAGCATGAATCGAGTTTAATGATCTTTTATACAACACTATGACTCTAACAATGACGATCTTCATCTCTTGATCTTCTTGTGCAACCTTGAACGATTAGTTGAGCTTCCATAGCTATAAGATTAAAACTTAAGAGGCACACATTATATTAACAATAAGATTAATTTGTCTTAAGGCATCATCAACCAATCTAATCTAGAAATGGTTTCAACAATTTCCCCCTTTGATGATGGCAAGACAAATAAAATTGAATATGTTCTTCCCCCTCAATCTATGGTAAGGTTCACAAGTCTAAACATATCACAAGTCAAAACATGATCAAGATAAGACGCATACATGGTCAAGGTACTTTGGTCAAGTCTATACTAACTTAAGTAGAATTTCAAATCGCTAAGCTAACATATTTACGGTGAACGCAAGCCTAAGAGTTATTGGATCACACATGCACACAATTTTAACAACTTCCCCCTCTTGACATTATCAAGTAGGAAGAATAAAATTCTAATGCAACAAAGTAACAAAGTTAGTTTACAAACCACATAGTTCAAGAACATTAAACAAATACTACCAAGTTCATGTAACAACATAACAAACATAAAGCCATGAGCAAAATAATATAAGGCTTGGTTAGGCAAAAGGATAGGTTAAGAAGAGAGTAGGGCCGAGAGGCCTAGGACATGTCATCGTCCTCATCATCATATCCATTATCGGTTTTTTCCCGGCTTTGGTAAGATCGGTAAGAATAGTCTTCAACTCCGTATTTTCCATCCGAACTTCCACTACCTCTTTGCTTTTCTCAACGTCACACTTCTCTTTTGACAAATTTTTGCTTTCGATTCGATTTTGTCACCATTATTGAACAAATCGTCATAAAAAAATCATTCAACTCCTTGATTTGTTCCTCATTCAACTCGGTTTTTCCCTTTTCTTTTGTTTTTCTCAATCTTTATTTCACCTTTTTTTTTCATTTTTCAAATTCAACTTCTTTTTCCTTAACAATCTCCTTTTATCCATCTCCTTTTTCGGCTCCCTTCTCATTTTCCTCTTCGTTTTCTTCTTCTCCAAAACACTTTTTCATTTTCCTCCATTTCTTTCTCAATGTTCTCTACAACTTCATTGATAATCACATAACAACCAACATGTAGAGGATGTTGTGGGCTTTGGTTTGAACGAATTCCGAATTTGTTTGACAGTTTTGATTTGGGCTTTCTTGGGAGGCATTATTTCAAGTAGAAATGTAAGTGTTATGGAAGGTATGAGGGAGGTTATATGTGGGATGGTTAAGGCATGAAGAAGGAGGAAAGGTGATGTGATATTTCGGTGAGTTGTTTTGTTGGCTCTATGCATGTCACATTATTACACAAAGGATAATACTTGTTAATTAACATTCAAACATGGTTAATAAATTACAATTAATCACATATATACACATTAAAATGTATCAACCACTCTAATCAATCATTGAGGCAAATCGTCTACTCATAGAATTATGCGCAATCCAACAAACCAATTTCCAACCGAAGTTTTACGAATTGTTCTCTTTCAAGCGGTTTTGTAAAAATGTCGGCAATTTGATTTTCGGTTCTACAAAAGTTAAGACGGATTTGACCTTTTTCCACATGATCACGTAACAAGTGATGTCTTATGTCAATGTGTTTAGTCCTCGAGTGTTGTATCGGGTTCTTAGAAAAGTTAATGACACTTGTATTATCATAAAAAATAGGAGTGGAATCGAATACAATACCATAGTCTTTCAATTGTTGTCGAACCCATAGAATTTGCGCGCAACACAATGCGGCACTAACATACTCACTTTCGGCGTAATCCGTATCCGAATACCTTAGCATCTCCTTTATGTACTTTTGTTGATGAATCATCACACCATCTTGAGTTTGCTTGATTTGTAGCCCAAGGAAGAAGCCAAGTTCTCCCATCATACTCATTTCAAACTTAGATTTCATTAGTTCCGAAAAGTACAAATAAAGAAGTTCATTAGTAGCACCAAAAATAATGTCATCGACATAAATCTCATTCCTCTTGAATTGATTAAGTTCCTCTTGCATCTCTATCACCCAATTTGCATATTCAAGGGCTATGGTGATATTTGTCAGTTCGGTTTGTGAAAGGAACGCGTGAAATGCAAAGAAATCATTGAGGTATGCTCTTGTCTTTCTTCCCGAGTTCAGGTCACTGATTAAGTTTGAGAGGGGGTGAGATGATTGGTGCTTCCACTTTCTAGGTACAATTTGTGAGCTTGAGGCATTTTCGGGTTCTGATGTCACAGTGGGTTCCACAGTGACATCTGGTTCATTTGGTGAGTTTGAATGGGGGTTCGTTTCTGGTTGTTCATTCATTTCATGTGGTTCCCCATTCCCCCTGGATGTATTAGCCTCATTTTGGTCAGAAAGTGGATTCATTCCCCCTGAATTTTGACCTGCCTCACCATTCAACAGTGGATTCAACTGTGATATGGTCTCTTCCTCATTATGTACTTCATCCATGTCATGTCGAATCATTCCAAGCTCAAAGTCCCCATCTTCATCATCCTCTTCCTGTTCATTAGAATGAAAAAGACTAGACTCATCAAAAATGACATGTACACTTTTTCCATTTTCATAGTTCGTTTATTGTACACTTTATAAGCCTTGCTACGATCCGATTATCCAACAAAAACGGCCTCATCACTACGAGCATAAAATTTACCCAAATTATCCTTTCCATTGTTGTGAAAAAAGCATTTGCTTCCAAAGCATTTCAAATAGGATAAATTAGGTTTTCTTCCTTTAAGCAATTCGTAGGGAGTTTTATTAAGCATTTTTCGGATCATAACATGGTTATAAATATGGCATGATGTGTTGAAGGCTTCGGCCCAAAAATTATTTGGCACTTTACTACTCAAGAAAAGTATCCAAACGTAACGTGAAAAATCATCAACAATCACACACAAAAAACGACTACCACCTCTACTTCTTATACGCATAGGACCACACAAATCAATATGAAGAAGTTCAAGAGGTTTTGAAGTACTAACAAACTTTTTGGATTTAAAGGAGGATCGAACTTGTTTTCCTTTAACACAATCTTCACACAATTTATTAAGGTCGAATTTCATGTTAGGAATGACATTTACTAGATCGAGTTTTCTAAGGGTGTTCAATGTTCTAGCGTTTACATGTCCTAATCTTTTATGACAAAGCCATGATTCG
Source organism: Heliosperma pusillum (assembly GCA_022085475.1). Lineage (NCBI taxonomy): Eukaryota > Viridiplantae > Streptophyta > Magnoliopsida > Caryophyllales > Caryophyllaceae > Heliosperma > Heliosperma pusillum. The sequence continues at coordinate 19,466 of JAIUZE010071607.1, read as the reverse complement.
TTCTTTAAAGCGCTCATACAAGATAATGTTTGACTTGACAAGGCACAAAGATTAGTCAAGTAAACGTCTCTAACACGTTTTCCTTCCAAAATAACTTCCCTTGTATTTCCATCTAGTACACGACATTCACTAGCACAAAACTCAACAATATTACCATTATCGCACAATTGAAATATGCTAAGAAGATTATGCTTCAAACCTTTGACAAGCAACACTTTGTCGACACAATGTGACGATGACTTACCAACCTTCCCGATTGCAACAATTTCACCTTTCTTATTATCGCCAAACGTCACGGTGCCACCTTTGTAGGCTTGTAGTGAGAGAAATTGGCTTTCACTTCCCGTCATATGACGAGAACATCCATTATCCAAGTACCAATTGTTGCGGCCTCTCACTAATGCCTATAAGAAATCAAACTTTTAGTTTAGGAACCCAAATGAATTTGGGCCCCTTTTTGTGAATCGCATCATTAATCAAGTCTTTTCGGATCCACATCTTTTTAACCACTTTGATGTTCTTATTAATGTCATTCCATCTCTTAGCACAACCATTAAACACATGACCGATCTTGCCACAATAATTGCAAATTATATACTCGGGAAGGCCAGCGTACTTTCTTCTTCTAAAATCGGTTTTGCTTGGGTCTTGGTTTCGAACGCAACAATGAACGTTGTTGTGCTTGAAACCGAGTCCAACTTTCTTTTCAGCATTTTTAGATTGACTTGTAAGAAAGTCTAAAACAGTTTGGCTTCCTTCCCATTTCTTGTAAAACTCTTTTGCAACCACTAACTCTTTATTCAAGTTTTCAACTTTAGCAAGAAGGTCAATATTTAGATGTCCTACTTTGTCAAAAGCAGCTTTAGCATGATTATTCTCATCAATCAACATTTCATAGACTTCTTCAAGACTCTTAACATGATTCTAAAATGAGGCGAGGTTCTTTAAGAGTGAGTCACGTTCATTGATTAAGTTATCAACTTGTCGGATTAATGACTCATTTTCAGTTTTAACAGAAGATGTCACAGTGGAATTCACTGTGACATTAGACAGATTTACCTCTTTTATAAGACTCGCATTTTCTTTCTTTAATCTCTTGACTTCCTTTTTAAGAGAAGGTATGATGTTACTCTGCTCTAATTCATATAGACACTCTTTTAGACAAACATTTTCTTCAGCTATGTCCTCAATTTGAGTTTGCATAGCATCAAGTTTTTCATTCTTTTCACGACATTTGTCAAGTAGATCATCGAGCATCAAACATACCTTTTCTTTGGAGAAGGATCTAACCTTTGTCTTGAGATTATTTACCTCATCATCGGAAGGATGTTCAGAATCATCGGAATGTTCCATGAGACATTTTGCGGACACCTTTTTTGAAGACTCGGGAACATCAAGTTTTAGACGAGTTGTCATACAAACTTTGGCATCCAATTCTTCACCGGAAGACTCTTCTTCCTCGGAATCAGACATACCCCAGATTGCAAACATGACTTTGTATTTGTATTCTTTCTTTGCAAAATCACGTTTATCCTTGGATTTGAATTCATTCCATTTAGGACAATCTTTGATAAGATGACCTTTCTCACCACATTTGAAACAAACAACGGATGAAAATGATTTCTTCTTTTGAAAAGCTTTCTTTCTAAAATTGTTGAACTGTTTAGGAACATGACTATTGATCATATCCGCCATATTACGAGAGTACATGGCTTGCTCATCGTCTCCATCATTTTCCTCATCACTTGAGGTTGATTTGAGTGCGAGACCTCTAGCTTTAGAGCATTCACCCGAACGCTTCATGAGAGTTAACTCATGAGCCATGAGTGAGCCCATTAGTTCATTGAGGGTCAATTTGGATAGATCTTTAGCCTCCTCTATAGCCGTCACCTTCGGTTGCCATTTATCACTTAGGCTACGAAGGATCTTTCGGACAATGTCCTCGGATTTGAAATTACGACCAAGACTCTTAAGTTCATTAACAATACTAGAAAAACGTGAAGAAAGACTATTAATTGACTCGTCACGCTCCATATTGAACATCTCATATTGTTGCATGAGAAGGTCAATACGATGCTTCTTAACTTGAGACGTTCCCTCATAAGCAAGGCTTAAGGTGTCCCAAATTTCTTTTGCCGAGGTACATCCGGAAATCCGGTTAATCTCTTGTTCACCGATGCCATATTGAAGAATGGACATGGCTTTAGAATTTTTCTCGACTTTACGATAATCAGCCTCGACATACTTATCCTCACTTTTTACGGAACTAGTGCCATCAGCATTAGTGACCGTTATAGCAAGGGGACCTTTTTGAATTATGATCCAACATTCATAATCTGTGCTTTTGACATAGTGCTTCATACAATGTTTCCACCATGAGTAGTTATGCCCTTCGAATATGGGATACTTAGTATGTTTCCCGTCCATGACTATAGGATCAACTCTTTGGTAATTAACCAATATCAAGAGCACAAGGCTCTGATACCAATTGAAGAGTCAAACGCGAGATCACCTAAGAGGGGGAGGGGGTGAATTAGGTGTCTATTTAAAATTTTAAGCTTAATTAAAGCTTCTTTAAAAACTCTATGATCACTAAGACACTACTTAGAAGAAAGGAGTTAGAAGAGTATTCAACAACGATTCAGTCAGTAAATGTCACAGTGGAATCAACAGTGAAATCTGAGTGCAGCGAAAATATTAAAAACGAAATAGACAAAACTCAAGGATGTTTTTTAAATTGGTTCGGTCACTACTCCGCGACATACATCCAACGTTATCTTATTAAACATCTTTGACGTAAACTCATACAAACAAAGACCCCAAATAATAAAACAACTCCCCAACCTACTCCGGTTGCTATTTGCTTAATGCTACTCCGCACCAAGACTTATGCTCAAAGCTACTCCGCTAAGAGACTTCCCCAACTCTTTCGAGTTGCTATTGCTCAAGACTACTCCGCCAAGAGACTTCCCCAACTCTTTCGAGTTGCTAGTTGCTCAAGATAACTCTATCTTAAGACTTGTTCTACTCGTTTGTTACAAGACTTGTGTTTCTAAAAATGTTCACAAAATGAACGGTGGAGAAAACGATTAAATACTAACACGAGATCATCGAACACAATACATGCTTTGTTGCAACGAACTAGCTCTTTGTAAAAGACTTAAGAAAAATATTTTGCAAAACAATTAAGTATGAAATGTTAAATGATTTTTGCAAAGATAATTATTCAATAAAACTCAAAGTCTTTTAAGCTTGAAAATATTTTGTTGTTGCACACTTGTTAAAATGAAATAAGCATGGTATTTATAATGCAAAGTAGAGTATACTTCACACTAAAAATAAGACACTACAATGTAGTACACGTGTTAGAAAATATTAAACAATTGAAGCTTGAACAACAAGAAGGTCAATTAAGGCACAAGAAACCATGACCCCTTATGCAAGCCAAATGAATTACTTGCACAAGTAATCAAGCTTACTAGTCACCTTAATTTGGAAGCCACACTTAGACAAAATAAGGGTAGTTTTTTCAACAAGAAAGAGCATAAATGGTAGTGGCCAAATATAGAGAAAGTAAACAACCCATTTTTGGCAAGTGTCTTTTTGTGCAAGCTACCTCTTCTCCAAGACAACCAAAGCTTTCTTTCATTTATAAAGATCAAACCAGAATATTTAGCAATGTAAAATGTTGATCAAAAGTTTGGAAAACTATTTTCAAGAGTTAAAACATTTTCGAAATATTTAAGAGCCAGAAACCACAGTGACATGTCACTGTCAGTTTTGAAGTACTTAGCATGAATCGAGTTTAATGATCTTTTATACAACACTATGACTCTAACAATGACGATCTTCATCGCTTGATCTTCTTGTGCAACCTTGAACGATTAGTTGAGCTTCCATAGCTATAAGATTAAAACTTAAGAGGCACACATTATATTAACAATAAGATTAATTTGTCTTAAGGCATCATCAACCAATCTAATCTAGAAATGGTTTCAACAATCATACATGAGACCGCAATTATATGATGAATTTTGAGCAAATATTAATGAAATAAAATAATCTTAACTTCGGGCTCAACAAAGCTCGGGTCGGGTTCTGGTTGACTCTGGCCAATTTAGGTTTCGGGTAACATTCAAGAGATCAGGTTGGCTCATTATTATTTTTTTATTATTTTTTTCAACTCCAATAAGCTTATTTCAGTTCAGCTATATTCAATTCAGTTCAGTTCAGCTCCATTCATTTCAGTTCAGTTCAGCTCAGTTCAATTCATTTCAGCTCTATTAAGTTCAGTTCAGTTCAGTTCAGCCCTAATAAGTCAAAAAGAACATGGCCATAGTTCAGGTCAATTGTGTGTCTCGGGTCAGCCTATTTAGATCAGGTTGGCTTTGCAAAGTCAACGGCTAAGTGCAGTTAGATACTGTTCAAAGGCAATGCAAATCCTTTGTAACATTAATTTTCCTCACAATAGATAATCACTTCAATATAAATAACCAATATTTTGAAAGTATATAAAAAATGTATTTGAAAGAGAAATCCGTATGTGAAAAAATAATTCTGATTTTATTTTGAAACTACTCTCTTAAGATGCACTTTCATTACAAAAAATGTTTCAAAAATCCAATTAAGTCACTTATTTTCTCTATTTTTGAGACTATTCCATTTGTGGTTTACCCAATTTATCTTTTGCAGGCCATAAGAAAATTGAATGAGAGTTCAAAAATAGTCGAATAAGTGACTTAAATTGAGAGTTTGAAAGAAATTTTTGATAAAAGTGCATCTCAATAAAGTAATAGTTTGCCTATCTAGAGATCGGGGCGAGGCTTTAGTAAATATTTTTTTATTAAAACGTAAATTTAGAAAAGTGAATCGGAGTTCATTTGTACTCCTTTTGAGGATTTCAAATATAACCTTTTATGTTAACTCATGACTTTTATCATGCTCGATTGTCCATTTGTCCTCCTTTTGAGGATTTCAAATCTGCTACTCCTTATGACGGAAGCATGACATTGTAGAAGTAAGGTTGGTCAACTAGATGGGCTGGGCCAGTTAGGGGGAAAGTCAGGCTGAAGGTAGGGCCCAGGTGGGGTCGGGAAAATCAGACCCGAGGCGGGGGACCCGAAACCAGCCCAAGATTTGGGTAGGTAGGACCGGGCTACGGGCGGGCTAGATGGGCCCGGTTAGCCCGGTAAATGGTGACCCCATGGCCGGGTAAGGCGGGCTGGCGCGGTCTTTTGACAAGCCCTAATGTAGACATGCTATGAATGATTTACTTGTAAACACACTTTGATGGTTATACACTTATACTCTCACAGTTGACAGTTGGGTTCACGTTTATATCAAGCACAGTTGACGGCTTGACAGATCTTATTTCTAAGACTAGTTAAATGACAGTAAATCCAAACATAAACACCTGTATAAATTTTGTAATAAATTACTTTGGGACAACTGCACGAGCTTTAAGCAACAATGATGGAGGTGAGAAAACGTACTGAATCTTTTGCAATAAATTTTGTTTTCTAACATATACAACTAACCTGAGTTGTCGGGCTCGGCCACTTGAAAAAAAGAAATTCGATGAACTTTATTTGATTCATATTAAAGATAATTTGAGCCGTGTAAACAAAAAGACTCATTTTTCATAGAGAATCTTACCTAGCAATCTAGCGCGCAACTAAAGATTGGCTCTTGGAAGCTCGACTCGATCTCTATCTTGGCGGTAGACAAAAGGGTGCAAGATTATGCAGTGTATACGAGTGTTTTGGGGACAGCTTAGTTGCTGTTTACAGCATATCAAGTTACTAATAACAGGACTGATTTTGGGTTGTCATTGGCCATTGATAAGGCTTGTGATTCTGCTTCTCGAGGCTCCTAGTAATGCGCCTTTTACATCATTGTTGTTATAAACTTATAACTTGAAATTGTTTACAGAGGGGCATTGTCGAGGACATCATCAAAGGTGTTAGAAATTGGGAAAGGGGAGGTGTTGTACGAGTGGCATGGAAAAAAGTATTGGGGTGCATGTATAATACCCGTAAAATCCGTCAATAAAATAAAAAGAAAATTTAAAAATAATAATAATCAAGAATTTTAAGAAGCTAAAATCAATAAGAGATAAAATGGAAAAATTTGGTAACAATACAATTACCGCGACCCTGAGTAGCTAAATTTAATAATAAATATTATCGTCAAATAATAGTAAAATACAATCCTTAAATAAATTCACCATGATAAAACGAGAAAAGAACATATATAATTCTTGTGTCGATAATTGGTAAAATCGTATTGCATCTCGAAGTTGCATAAAACATCGTCGCGCATCTTTTCCCGTCGCGCGAAAATGCGACTCAACACCACCTGTACGAAATTCTAGTAGCCATAATGAGGAAAATAGACTCGCCTTCCCCATGCAGCCCCCCTACTCTTCCCCTTCCCGACACTCTTCTTTTTATCTTTCCCATAACCACCCTATTTACTCTTCATCTTCCCAACACTCTTTTTTTACCTTTCCCATAACCCCTCCTATTTACTCCTCACTCCACCTCCCATCAGATTTTCATTCAAATCAAAACAACAAAAACAAAATATAGAGAGAGGAAGAGCAAGGAAGAACCGAGAGAAGAGAAGAGGAAGAAGAAGAGAAAGCTAGGAAGAGGATCTTGCCTAAACACAAAGTTCTTCACCTTCTAAGGCTAAAACACTACACTTTTAGCATTTTATTCTCATTCACCACTTAATCTTGAGTAAAAAAAATCCTAAAACGAGCTATAAGAGTCTCCATACATGCATGCAAGAACCTATACACATAACAATCATCAAAGTGTCAAATTCGGAGGTTGATAATTAACAAAAGATAAATCGGACTTAAACTTGTTATATTGCTGGGAATAAAATATGTGCCGTACCTCTTCCTGTCTATAACCAGTGTAAAAATGTTTGTCAGAATCCCATGTGTCGTTTGTAAATGAAAAATAATACACTACAGTGTGATTCTGGACAAATCGAATCTGCATGTTCCAATGTTTGAGTCTTAAAAGGTAACTTAAAGGATTAATGGGGACGCACCATTTTACCATAATAAACTTCAATGAATATAGAGCTTATTAGACCATGGAATCAACTCATTTGCGTTTATAATCTTTGTAATCCACTTAAGAACATTTTGTGACTCATATTCTGACCACTTGTTAACGATCCGACCATTAGTCCACCTTAAACCTATTTCTGGCTAACATTGTATAAACACAAAAGATGGTAGACATAAAATAAGAACTATTGGCGTTAGTTTCGTCCAAGAATATTAAGTATTTGATTTTATACGATTTTTGCAATATAAAAATGACAATCTGGAAAATCTGATAAAACATTGTTCACTAGATCGATAGTTGAAAACCTACATTTTTCGAAAAGACTGCTAGTAAATATAGTTATACTAAAGATAAATGCTTGATATTTGCATATGATAAAATTTAATGAAAAATATGCATCTTGGCCTTTTGTAAACTGATATTTCGACTATTTAAATACCCGAACCAACCCAAAACATTTTGTGACTCGGATACCGTCACGTTATACTAAACTGCGATTTCAGTTGCCTTAGGGTTGATTTTTGGACTGTTAGAATTTGACCCTTAAGGTTGTAGGACATCTTAAAGAATCCAACCATACTAACCTCATATCAATGTGATTAGCAACGAAGGAGATATAGCAATTTAAAGGTTCTGTTTTTGGCTGAAAAATCGTGAAGGGTAGTTAAGTTAATATAACTTGCTTAATATCATTGCGTGCATGCTTTTTGACTAAACCAAAAAATAATAGAATTAAGAAATTATTCATATACATCCCAGCCTTATGCTTTAAGCATATTATAGACTATAGAGTAGGATAGGTTAGTTAACGGAACTTAATATAATATGAACCGTATAATTCTAGTAGTCTAAAACAAGATAGTTAAGAACCAACTTGGGTACGTTAGTAATCATTGTTTTCATTATATATTGTAGACCCGGGATTCGTAGAAGAAGCCTTTTAATAACCGCTCATCAACGTAATTATATGGTAACAGAACATTGTCCATACAGTATCTTTATACTACCGACTATGGTTTGAATGTTGGTACGTTTATAATGATTGAATGGTTGTATTAATTTCTTAAAGTATTGTCCTTGAAACGAATGTTTATGCATTATGGTTTGGTTGACTTGTTGAAAAGAGAAATTGTGTTTGGACAAATGAAAGGATTTAAGTTTCTAATACCAAAACCGTTTTTACCTTTGGAAAGGTTGTGATTAAATGTTGGAATTCAATAAAATGTTTAATTTTAAGAAATTTTTTAAAAGCGCTCCATATTAAAGAAGATTAATACACTGGCTTAGTCCATAACTATAAAGAAGCTCTTTTCTTTAAATTTAATTCAATTATTATGAAATTCCCCATTCTGCAAAGAAAGGACAGTCCTTCCAACGGCTAAGCCCTTCCAATCTTCTTCGAATGCGTCCTCAAACCCAATTGGAAAATTTCTTTCAACCCGGTAAAAACTTTTGTACCAATTCGGCCAATCCGAATTTAACGATGTTGGTTTAAACTTTTGTACCTCACACGTGGCCGAAAGCGATTGCTTGAAAGGTTTTGATGTTGGTTTGAACAGTTTTGGTAGAGGGGTAGGTTGTTCCCAAATTTTAAGGGACCTCCTATACAGCGCTTTTCGTGGGGGTTAGTTGATCGAACCCCGTCCTCTAGTCTTCCTCTTTGGGGTTGGCCCATTGAGGGGTGTGCACACTCGGGATTTTAGGATAGTTTAGTACATGGTTTGGGGAACCCCGTCTTATCCGAACTAGGGTGAGGGGATCGACTCCATACAGCCTCTATCCATTACTTACAAATTTAACGAAAGAAATGTTTTCTTCGAAAGGGAAGTGTTATGAGAAATTTAAAGCCATGTTAGTTTTAAATTCAGATTTACCTATATATCCTTGGAACTTCTAAATATTATCGTATCTTTTTATAGCGTTTAAATTATCTATTAAAATTATTTATTTTCATTATTGGATTGTTTACCTTACTCAACACGATTGTTGACCCCTTTTTGTTTTGTCCTCTTTTGAACCTGCTATGACCACTATTGTGAGAGCAGATCGTGTGACAGGTATTCCAAGGAACTAGGACGTGGGAAACACGGGAGAGCGCGCGTTATTGTTTTTGTTGGAAATCAATGTTTAGACAATTATCTTTATTTTGCATCATCAAACTTATTCGCTTCCGCAAACATTTGGATTTGGTTGTAATCGGATTTTACTATTTGGTTTTTAATTCACGTAGACATTTACCCATTGAATTTCATGATTTAAATACTTCTACTACAATTGGTTCAATTGTGACACATCCATCTTCCGAATTTCACATAAAACTCTATTTTTAAATATAACGGATTATGAGGGTGTTACAAAGTGGTATCATAGCGGGTTTCCTTGGATGGGTGATTAGATCTTCATATCTCCAGTGCTAGCACTCTCAAGGAGCGATTAACCACCACCCCACTTCTAGCACTAGCAAGTGGAAATGAAAATTGAGGTGTATACCGAAGCATCCAAGAACGGTCTACGATGTGTGCTAATGCAGGATTGCCGAGTCATTGCTTATGCATCCCGACAACTAAAGCCACATGAGGCTAATTACCCGACTCATGATTTGGAGTTAGCCGCCGTTGTCTTTGCCCTCAAGATATGGCGTCATTATCTTTATGGAGTCACCTTCAAGATCTTTTCCGATCACAAGAGCCTAAAGTATAGCTTCACCCAAAAGGAGCTAAACATGAGACAAAGAAGGTGGTTGGAGTTGATCAAGGATTACGACATGGAGATCCAATACCACGAAAGAAAAGCAAATGTAGTGGCTGATCCTCTCAGCCGAAAGTGTGTGCACTCGCTATGTGGAGCTATTTCACGAATGAAAATAAGAGAGGAGATCCATAACATGGGCATCAACGTCATCTCTAAAGGTGACGACATGAACGACTTCACCCTATCACCCGACCTATACGATGAGATCCGTGAGAAACAAGCTGGAGATAAAGTGATTGAAGCAAACAAAGCAAAGATTGGAAACCCGAATTGAGAAGGTTTCAGCATCGAGAAGGATGGGAGCATTCGCTACAAAGCAAGATGGTGTGTACCCCAAGACTCTGAGCTAAAGAAGAAAATCATGGAGAAGGCACATACTACACCTTATTCAGTGCATCTGGGAGGAGACAAGTTATACAAAGACCTTAAAAACACCTTCTGGTGGCCGAATATGAAGAGAGAAGTAGCGGAATTCGTATCACGATGTTTGACTTGCCAAAAGGTGAAAATCGAGCATAGAAGATCCCAAGGGTTACTACAGCCTTTGGACATCCCAGAATGGAAGTGGGACTCGATCTCAATGGATTTCATCACCGCCTTGCCAAGGACCAAGAAAGGAAACAACATGATTTGGGTAATTGTGGATCGATTGACGAAATCTGCACATTTCATACCAATGAAGGATACCCGGAATAAGAAAGAACTTGCCATGACTTATATGAGACACGTTCTAAAGTTACACGGAGTTCCAAATAGTATCATTTCAGTTAGAGAGTCGAGATTCAATTCCCGATTCTGGCAAAAACTACAATAGTCTTTAGGGACCAAGCTAAAGATGAGTACCGCGTTTCACCCCGCAATCGATGGTCAAACTGAGAGGATAATCCAGACTCTGGAAGACATGCTTAGAGCTTGCGCTTTAGAATTCAAAGGTTTGTGGGAGGACATGCTTGACCTAATTGAATTTTCATACAACAACAGTTACCATGCTAGTATCAAGATGGCACCATTTGAAGCCCTGTACGGAAGGAAATGTAGGAGCCATGTATGTTGGAACGACCTCACAGATAGTGTTGTACTTGGACCGCAGATGATTCAATAAATGATCCAACAAGTCCAAGTGATCCAACAAAAGATGAAGGCAGCCCAAGACATGCAAAAGAGTAATGCCGACCTTCACCGAAGAAGCATCCTGTTTGAAGTTGGAGATAAATTTTTGTTGCGAGTGTCATTAATGAGAGGAGTGATGCGATTTGGTAAGAAAGGAAAGTTGAGCCCCAAATACATAGGTCCATACGAGATATTGGAGCATGTTGGAGAGGTAGCCTATCGTCTGGCGTTACCACCATCATTGGACCGAGTCCACAACATTTTCCATGTTTCCCAGCTCCGTAAGTACTTGAGCGACCCGTCGCACGTTTTAGAACCCGAGGTACTAGAACTCGATGACTCGTTATCTTATGAACAGCGACCCGTTAAAATTTTGGATATTAAAGTTCAAAAAACCCGAAATGGAGAGACCCGTATAATCAAGGTGCTATGGTCGAACCATGACACCGAGGAAGCCACTTGGGAAGTCGAAGAGGCCATGAAACTGAAATACCCAGAGCTATTTGAGGTAATTATCTAGTTACGAGAATGTAACGTTCTCTAAGAGAGGTAGGATGTAATACTTGCATTTTGTCCTTGCATAGCTAGGAATGTTGGTTTTATACGATTTTGTCCAAGAATATTAAGTATTTGATTTTATACGATTTTTGCAATATAAAAATGACAATCTGGAAAATCTGATAAAGCATTGTTCACTAGATCGATAGTTAAAAACCTACCCTTTTTGAAAAGACCGCTAGTAAATATAGTTACACTAAAGATAAATGCTTCATATCTGACTAGGATAAACTTTAATGAAAAATATGCATGTTTGCTTTTTGTAAACTGATATTTCGACTATTTAAATACCCGAACCAACCCAAAACATTTTGTGACTCGAAAACCGTCACGTATTACTATACTGCGATTTCAGAGGCCTTAGGGTTGATTTTTAGACTGTTAGGATTTTTATCTTAAAGTTGTAGGACATCTTAAAGAATCCAACCCCACTGACCTCATATCAATGTGATTAGCAACGAAGGAGATATAGCAATTTAAAGTTTATGTTTCAGGCTGAAAAATCGTGAAGGGTAGTTAGGTTAATATAACTTGCTTAATATCATTGCATGCATGCTTTTTGACTAAACCAAACAATAAAAGAATTAATAAATTATTCATATACATCCCAGTCTTATGCTTAAAGCATATTATAGATTATAGAGTAGGATAGGTTAGTTAACGGAACTTAATATAATAGGAACCGTATAATTCTAGTAGTGTAAAACAAGATAGTTAAGAACCAACTTGGGTACGTTAGTAATCATTGTTTTCATTATAGTTGTGTAAAACAAGATAGTTAAGAACCAAAGAACTAGGACGTGGGAAACACAGGAGAGCGCGCGTTATTGTTTTTGTTGGAAACCAATGTTTAGACAATTATCTTTATTTTGCATCATCAAACTTATTCGCTTCCGCAAACATTTGGATTTGGTTGTAATCGGATTTTACTCTTTGTTTTTTAATTCACGTAGACATTTACCCATTGAATTTCATGATTTAAATACTTCTACTACAATTGGTTCAATTGTGACACGTCCATTTTCCGAATTTTACATAAAACTCTATTTTTAAATATAACGGATTATGGGGGTGTTACAGTAGGACATGGGTTAGCTTGGCTGGTATTGCTTGTCCTGATGGATATGGTGCTTACATGAAACGAACAACAAGATGTGAAAGCTACTCATTCATATGGTTAGCAACCCAAAAAGGCTTGTTTCCGAATGAACCAAGATAAAAACTGTGTGAAAAATTCATCAAAAGAGAAGTACTTTATACCAAAATTAGCGCAACACAATTAGGCTTCCTAATACTCGGCAAAAATTGGATATGTTTAGCGATATTGATCACGAGTCATTTACGTGCGTTCGAGTTTTCAAGTCAATGTCGGCTTTGAGCTCGTAAAGGATATAATGCGAGTCGGGAATACAGAGTGTATGCACATATAATCGTATATCGAGTTCATGGTTATAATGGATAAGGAAATAACGAGTTTATTGTATATTTATATCGACTCTTTATTTGTGTTGAGTTTTATACCCGGTTTTTACTAAGTATTTTACTTAGTGTATTTTGCGCTCATAAAACGAGAACATTGCGTTCCCGATCCGGGTGGCATAGCCCCGACCGGGGTTGTATTACTCTTATTCCGGAATTGGGCATGTTTAATGTGTCCCCGATCGATGTTTTGTTGTTGTTGGTGTTTGTTCTATTTTCGCGTGGATTTCTATTTTGTTGCTTGGGTTTCAAATGAAATCCAACGACGGAAACTTTAGGATAATTCCCATGAAATGCATTATATTAATTATATATATATATATATATATATATTTTTAATTATAGAATCTATGTGTGTGTGTGTGTGTGTGTGTGTGTGTGTGTGTGTGTGTGTGTGTGTGTGTGTGTGTGTGTGTGTGTGTGTGTGTGTGTGTGTGTGTGTGTGTGTGTGTGTGTGTGTGTGTGTGTGTGTGTGTGTGTGTGTGTGTGTGTGTGAAAGTAGAAATTTGAAATTACTTACAACATCACTTTCATTTTTTCAGAATTTGAGAAAGCAAAAACCATAAGAAAACTCCATTGTTATTTGATCTTTGTTCTTGCCTTAAGAGAAAGATGTAATCGTCTTATCCTAAAGAGATTTCTGATGAGTCCATTTTATATATAGTTTAACTCCCTATTTTAGCTCGGTTTATTTTATTATTATACTTTGTTTAGTATATTTGTGAGCTAATTACGTGTTCTAGGTGTATTGCTTGTGTTTGTTACATTTTGTAGGAATCTAAGCATTTAGAGGCTTTTTCCTAGCACATTAGCAAGAATCAAAGTTCATTAAGCCAAAATGGAAGCAAGATGGATCATGGAAGGATATTATGAGAAATGACAAGCCCACGCATGAGGATTTGTAAAATGGTTTGGTGTACAAATGAGAAACCAAAATGAAGCCCAACATAAGGAGTCCACAACTCAACATAGGGATGATCTTTGGATGCTCATGGAATGCCAAACTATGCAATTAACCGGAGAATTAAGGAGCTTAAAGGCGTATCATAGGATTTCTCAAGCATTTAATTGAGTTATTAAGCAAATGTTATCGGATTAGTGAAACCCCGATCCGGGTTCCCATTCCCCGATCGGGTTTGGGGTGCTGTAAGCTGCATCCGTTTCAAGTCCCTCACCCTATATAAAGGAGAGGGACTTCGACACTTAGGATCATCTGGAAAAATATTATAAACTCTAAAAACACTCTTTACATAATATCATTAGTCATTAGATTAGGTTTAGAATAGTTTAGTTTCCATTAGTTGTTACAAATAATTCCTTTAAGTATTTCAATTAAAATTACAAGTTCATTTGCAAGTTATTTGATTCCATTGTGTTCTTCAATTCCAAGTTTTATTTCCTTTGTTGAGGTAATTCTATTTCTTGTATTGTTCTGTTATTTCCTTTGTCATTTCCATTATTAGTTAGTTATCATGTTTACTTTATCATTTGTTATTAGATTAGTTATCAGTATGCAAGAGTAGTTAATTTGTCTAGGGAATTAGGGAAGCCATGCATAAATAATATTTGCAATTGTTGAAATGAGATGTTATGATATCAGATCAAATAGTTGTTTCCACCACATGCTTGCATTGTATTGTTAGTCTTTGATTATTGATCACAATACTTGATTAAATTCGTTAATTCTTTCTATAAGTCGAGAGTCACGGAATTGAATTAGACTACGCATGTGTTAGTAGATCGACCTAGCCAAAGCGAGAGTTCGTTAGGACCCGATCTATGGTTGATACTAATATCGAGAGGTGGGTTTTCTTTAGCCTAAACAATTATCGTTATTATCAATTTCCTAGTTTGACTTGAGCATTTACATAATTTGCATGTGTGACCCGACCTCCCTAGACTCTTTCTTCAATATTATTGTTGTTTCATAAACCCAACCAAACCAATCGATAAGCGACTTTGATAGAATTCACCCATAACAACTTGTATAACAACTTCTGTCTCCTTGTCTTCAACGCCTATTACTAAATTCATTTGTGTTTAGGGTGTTTACCTTTGATTAAGTGTGCGATAGCCTATCAAATTTTGGCGCCGTTGCCGGGGAGCACGGTTTTGTTTGCTTTTAGTTATTGAATTTTATCTTGTTTTCTTTTGTCTCGAGGAATACTTGTTCCTTGAAACCATTATCACGGTTTCCTTGTAGTTTTAGTTCCTTTTTCAGGTATTGAAACTATCTAATTTTGGCCTTACATAATTAATAACTATAGATTCTGATACCCAGACCACAAAAGGATGAGCCTTTTCATGACTATCTTAACCGATTTTATAACTATGGTGATCATCTCATATCTGTAACAACCCGAAAAGTACCCAATTTGCTTAAGCAATAGCTTATGGATACTTTTCAGTAGAACTTAAGTTTTTAATATTGGAATTTTTGTTCCGAGTCGTATTTCGAAATTCCGCGTTCGTATTTGGAATTTTTGAGAGATTTCATGAAAAGACCGTTTTTGGTCATCTTTGACTTTTCTTGACTTTTAAATCGTCTTTGACTTTTTCTTGACTTTTTAAAGCTGTCATTGACTTTTTCTTGACTTTTAAGTCGTCCTAAACTTTTCGGGACTTTTAAGTCATCTTCGACTTTTCTCGACTTTTTAGTCGATTTTGACTTTCGTTGACTTTTCCCGACTCGCTTTACAAGTTTGAAGACCGAAATTTTATTTAAAAAAATTTATTTTTGATTTATTTTTATTTATATTTATTATGATTTATCATAATTTAATATAATTATTTTGAATTTATTTGGAATTTAAAGAATAACTTTTACGGTTTTTAACCGAACGTCATTTAACTATTCCCGACGCATCGTAAAGCGCGCAACAAAATCGAAAATCGACTTTGGCATGAGTCACACGTTGATGTCATCGCTTTCCACTCACCATTAGATGTTTTATTTATTTTGATTAAAATAATCAAAATATCTAGATATTTACTTACTTTATCGATCCGTCAACGAAGATTACGCAAATCGAGCAAAAACAGACCGAATCCTCACCATATCACACGGCTACTTTAGTGCTCTAATAGCTCTTGATATTTTAATTTCTTTTGATTAATATATCATAATATCTAGATATTATTTTACTTTATCGATCAGTTAACGAAAACTACGCAAAACGCTCGAAATCGGACCCGACAAGCTCAACATCACACGGCTCCCTTACCCACTCTTAAGCCTTGATATTTCATATTTTTCATTTACCAATTAATTATATATCTTGATATTAACTTTATCGTAAATTATATTTAATCGTTTACCGTAAAATAATTATGTAACGCGAGTCAATTACGTAACAACAATTTCAAAACTCGACATCTTTATTTGGCCTATATTACACGGCTCAACCCACTCTCCACTCACCAACAACTTTTCATTTTTTACAACAACTCAAATAAAGATCAAAACATCACTTTATTTAATCGTTCTTCGTGTTCTTCATCGTTCATCAATCGTTCTTCATCGTTCTTGAGCAAAACCTCCATAAATCCTTCATTTCTTAATTAAATCCTTCCTAATTTATATTTCTAGCATCTCCTCTTCGCTCTCCATCTTCTAGTACGGTTTATTTTCAATTCCGTCAAGATCGTTTTCAACATTTAATTATGGAAAATTTAGTTTAAGTTCTAATAATTGTTTTTCTTGTTATTTCTTATAGGGGAAGAGTTTGAAGACGAATTTGGAGACTCTTATATTTTGTGTGAAGACTAGTAGAAGGGTTTTCTTAATTATTACTTCTTATTATTTTGTGCTAAGTGATTTTGGCTAGCTAAGGTAACAATTCCGTTTTACTCGACGAATTAATGTCACATGGGTTTTAGTTTATGTTCATGTTATGGTTATTTAGGATTTGAGTTAGTAATATAGCCTTTAGTTTTATTTATTTGGATTTTGGTTCATCTTTATATTTTTGGTTCATGTTTTATGATTTCTGGATTTTTAGCTAGTAATATGTTAAGTAGTGGTTATTATGTTGTTTTATGATTTTTGATGATTTTTATGTTGTATGGAATTTTATTGTTGTTTTATGATTTTTGATGATATTTTTATGTTGTATGGAATTTTATTGTTGTTTTATGATTTTGGATGATTTTTGAGTTGTAGAGAATTTTTATGATGATTTATTGTTTTTGATGATTTTTGAGTTGTAGGAAATTTTTATGATGATTTATTATTCTTGAAGAATTTTAATTATTTTTACTAAGTTTTGATTTTTATGTTGTTTAGAAAATTTTAACAAGTTTGTTGTTCTTGATGAATTTTGATGATTTTTAACAAGTTATAATTTTTATGTTGTTTATGAAATTTTAACAAGTTTAGTGTTCTTGACAAATTTTGATGATTTTTAATAAGTTATGATTTTGTATGATGTTTGTTAAAATGGTTGTTTGATGATTAAAAACATGTTGGAATTGATGTGATGTTGTTGTTGGGTGAACCGTGGGGTTTGGACTGAACCGGACCAAACCAGGCCGGTCCAGGCCGGTTCAGACCGGTCTGGGTTGGTCCATGGTGGGTCCGGGTTTTGGTCTTTGGTTTGTGGCGATGTTTGATTGATTGGTTGTTGTTTTGACGGGTTTTAATTATGTTAAGCATGCGGGGAAATATTAGGAAACGGTTTTTAGTAAAATCGAATCAAAGGCCAAAACAGCCCAATTCAGGCCGTGAGGCCCCAAACAGGCCCATGTGGGTCCGGCCCAATTCAGCCCGTGGGTCCCACTTTGGGATTCGTGACGGTTTTTGAGTTATCGTCCTTTTCATCGTGTTTTGTAATATTTAGCAAGCGGGAAATATTAATAAGTAAAATATTTAATTAAAAAGGTTTTTCATAAAATTAATATTTCTCACATGTTAGAAATTATAATACGGGGTTATAGTTTAATTTACTATCCTTGTAGTCAATCGGGTTTTCGGAAATGTTAAATATTTCACATGTTAGAAGTTTTAATGAAATAACATGTTTTGAATATGTTGATTTTTATGTCTATGTCTATTTGATAAAGACTCTGTTTCTAGCCGGTTTGATCCAACGGGTTTGGTCAAACTAAGATCTAGTCAGCCCCGATTTGACTGAGGACCCGTCGCGGGACTCGGGTCGGGGATTTGTCTTCAAGTGAGGTTGTATTTAATTATGAATTAGCCTTAGTAGATATGAGGCGATATGATATTTGATTATTATTGATATGCAATTAGTCACATGCTAGGATGTTTTTCCCGTGACTGATTTATTATATGGTTGGTGTCGTGTTGACTAAGTACCCATAGAGAATTATGGATATATGGCGTCTTGACCATTCTAATTCTAAATGAGTAGCTTGGACCATGACATTGATAGGCCCGTACTATCTTTAACGAGCATACGGAGTTTGCCGCTTGATAGCTTTTGTGTCTCGGCGTGGTGGGTTTATATCCAAGTCGGGGCATGGCTGCCTGATCCGTTTTGGGACTGGAGCCAGCTTAAGTACTAGCCATCTCTGCTTAGGGGGTCGCCTAGTAGAGTTTCTCATAGACGGTTATGTCATGGGACGGGGAACGGAATAGCTGTTGTCGCTAGGTCTGATCAGTCTAGGACTAGGATGTTTTCCTACCTTGTGGTATAGCATCGAGTTACAGAAGTAGACTATCGCCGTCCTAAGAACTTATGTCTGTTTATAGAAGTATCAGTCTTTCATGTTTGTATGATTCTATGAGTTCTAGAAGGTGAGATGCAAGCCGGCTAGGATTGATAGAGTTTGGATTACCGATTGTTAACTGATTCACATGATTACGTGTTGATTAGGGTTTGAGTGTATCAGGGCCATGTTACATGGTAACCGCTGAGCCAGCATACCAGCGTCCCTACCTCGGGTTATATTTTATTAATGGTTTCACATGATAGCTGTCACATGATAGGTTATGTGTTAGTTAATTGTTTCATAACATGAAAAGCATATCATATATGTTAAGGTTTTGTATTTTCTATATACATTGCTTTTATGTTATTCATGTTTCATTAAACTCGACATTTCGTGGCTGGGAGAACTCGGAGTGACTCCCCACTGACTGTGGCTTCCGTGTTTATATTTAATGCGGTCGAACAGGTGGTGTTGCATATTTGGGGTACATGGACGAGCTAGCGAGCGAAGTATTTACCTTGGACCTATATTCGGTTCATAGTTTGTATATTATTGTACACACTTTTATTTCCGTATTTATACGGGAGATATGTCTCCCGTCTTGTAGAGTTCTTTTGTATAATAGTATTTCCGTTTTGTAATGACCTTTTTATGTTATGACACCTTCGTTATGTATTATCATATTTCGTTTATGTATTTAAATAATTTTTTTTATTTCCGCAAATTTGAGGGTGTCACAGTTGGTATCAGAGCTATTTTGCTCCCGACGCACGTTTGTGTACCCTTGTATAAACAACTTGACCTTAA